>CAIGRK010074187.1:0-11837 GCA_903798315.1 Fraxinus greggii
AAATAAATTTTTATTCTAAAATTTACGGGGTGTTACATATGGTGACCTGAGCTTTACTTCCTTCAGAAGCTGAGAGAAAGAAATTTCGAGATCAATTCTTTAATGCAGAGCAAGAACTTGCTGCTGCTAAAGGGCGTGAACAGATGCTGCAACAGCAACTCCGGAAGGAAGTTGATTTTTCTCAAGAACAACTTAAGAAACAGATACAGTCCTACAGTGAACTCGAGGTGCAAAAATGTGTTCTATTTTAACTTCATGAAATTGTGATTGTGTTTTTTGAAACTTTTCATGTCACATAAATATAAGAAGACGATGTGTCGTGTACGACTTCATGCATGATGCAAATGTTTCATTTAGTATTTTAGTTATCCAAGTGATAATGTTTTTGTTGTACGTGAACTACAAGCAAGTATACATCTCTCTCTGTGACTGATGAAGCTAGTGAAACAACTCGTAGATGAGTTCAGAATAATCTGTTGAAATCTTATCCTTAAAGGGACTAAACCATAAGTTACCCTATTTGTGTTATTGGTCAGACGACACACATCTGGCAGTTGGTTGTTTCTTTTCTTTTGGACATCATTTATTTATTTTGGTTAATTTGGGTATTGTACCGTTTTCTCCTTGTGTTATAAGGCGTGTTGTAAATGCTCGTCTTTTGTTTTTTGTAGATAAAGTTGCGAAGTGAGATGGATCTTCGCAAGAAGGCAGAGTCATCCGGAGCCATTGCTGAAGAAAAAGCAGGCATTTTAGAAGGAAAACTAAATACTCTATCAGAAAGCATAGAAAGGGAAAAGAGTCGTCTTGAGAATGAGCTTACACAAATGAGAAGTGGATCAAAACTTTCGATTGCCAGAATAAATGCAGATGTCAGTATCCCAATCTTTTTACTGGGAAAAAAGATGTCGTTCTTTGTCATGTTAAATTGTAAACTTTTTATCTTTCTCTTCAGCTTGAGAGAATGGAATGCAAAGCTAAAAATGCCGAGAAAGAGTCAGCACTGCTGAAGGAGCAGCTGGAAGAACTTAAAAAGCGTCTGAATGAGGTAAATCACTTTACTTATTCGTAGTTTGGAAACTTTCACCTTATTTATTTGATCATACACTAAAATCCATTCTAATGACTGAGCTCACATGGCCATTTTTCCTTTTTCTTTCAGCACGTGGGGGGTAGGGGGAGGGATTCCAAGTTGTTACCTCACTAGTGTTTTACAATTCTTCCTTATTTTTGCTCACTGGATCCTGCTGCGAATGTGAGGCATGTGTATTGATTCTCATGCAAGGATTGGAAAAAAGGTTAAATTATGGTAGAATGGGTCTAAGTTACATGCATTTAGGCATTAGGTAGAGTTAGCGAACTTGGCTTGGAACTAACAAATATTTTAGGGTGGTCACTGTAATCAGATATCTACAACTTTTGAGATTCAGTATGTAAAATGCAAAGATGCCTAGTGTATACATTTATGAGCATGACCAGAATTGTAAAATTTTGGTTGTGGGGAAGGGTCCAATGCACCCCCAGCCCCCACGCAAGTTCATCTCTTAAGAGTAATATTGATGGCGTTTTCATCTTATAGTTAACTGGATGATAACACTGCATGGTATTTATTACATGGTAACTCCCTAACTTGTATGGTTTCAAATTAGAAACGAGATAAGGTCACTGAAGATATAAGATTTATCCTGAAATTTTCATTTTGCGATATGAAATAAATGTAAATGTAATATGGCAAAAGCTAGAGGCCATATTTTTGAAGTGTAGCTGATTACCTTATTGCATTCTGACATGACTTGTGATAATGTTTCAAAGCAGTGTTTACGTGGGATAGGTTAAATTACCTAGAACTGGAGAGTAATTGTCTGTTGATTTGACCCATGAATTTCCATTGTCTCACTTGCACTACAAATTTCTGCATTTAAACTATCTTTATCATTTAATTTGTAATAGAATGACACTGTTGTCTTTACTTATCAGTGCATGGAGGAGAAATTTGAGGTGGAAAAAAGGTTATCGAGATTCACATCTCTGAAGACTCCTTCAAAGGACGCTGATTTGTTGGTGAAGCATTTGCAGGAAGAACTAAGGAGCTATGTAAGTTTTATGTTTTCATTCATTTAGCCTGTATATTTTGCTTAATTCCTTGGTTACCGTAAACTATAGGTAGAAAACAAACTTGTAAAAAGTACATATAATACCATGGTTATATATTGAACCCTCCCCCTCTGGAAACCCAAAGTTGAAGAAGAAAGATGGACACGGAGGAAAAGGGGACAAGTACAAGTGCCTACTGAAGTTCTATAATATAACCTACTTCATATTTTCTGCAAGCCATAAATTGCCTTAACGTTCTTTGTTGAAGATAGTAACCCAGTTAGAAACAAGATAATATTGATTGATGTAAATTTGCTTCGAAAGAATAGTCTACGTTGTCAAGTGGTAGGTAAGGTTACAGTATTAAGCATTACAGCTACCAGATTATTTGTTTTGTCTACAGGGCTGATGAGCATCGACGTATATTTAATTTTGGCCTAAGCACATTGGCCTTGATCTCCTTTGTTACATAGAATTATCTAGCTCGCACATTTTCTCACATCACTCATTGGCACTTGGTAGAAGTGTGATATATATATATATATTTTTTTTGCAATAGGTTTTTTTTTTTCCCCGAATAAATCAATCATCCAATTTCTAATTGAATTTTTTTCAATGTATTTCAGGAGTGTGAAGTGCGCGAAGCCAGAAAGATCATATCTTCTCATGAAAAAGTTGACTTGTTGAAAGAGCAGTTACTAGAGGAAAAAGGTCGCAGAGAACGGGCAGAGTCAGACCTATACAAGTTATCAGACATCCAGCTAACTGTTAAGAATTTGGAGGATGACTTGTCCACATGGAAATCAATGATTAAAGACATTCCTGGCGTGTCATGTGCTGATGATATACCTCTCAAATTTGCAGCTTTACAGAAGTATATAACCTGTTCATATAAACTTCATTTCTGCTATCGACTAGAGTTTCTAAAAGTAAAATATAACCTTGAGGAATAAGTTCTGTTCTTTAATATCCATGCTTTACATTTTGCTGCAAATTACCAACAACAAGAAGTTAGGTTCATAAATAATTTTCAAAGAAAATCAGCACTTCATGTAACCAATATAATTCTATCTTCTCATTTAGCAAATAGATGTCAGTTAGCAAATATGATCAACCCAATTTTACTCCGTTGGTAATGTTGTTTCTTGGAAATGAGTATTGGTTTATTATTAGCTTAATTCCCTGTTATTTGTGGGGCAGTGTTGAATTGCGTAAAATTATTTATATAGTCTATCTTTATGGTCTCTATTAACATCTTTGTTGGATCATGCAGAGAGTTATATGATAGCATGATGAAAGTGGGTGAGGCCCAAGCACGTTTGAAACAAGTAGAAGTTGCTCTTGATACCACATTGCTTGATAAAGAAAGTGCAGAAACTGAGGCTGCACTGGCAAAAGAGAGGGCAGAATTATCCAAATCAGAAATTAAAAGGCTAAAATTGATGGTTAGTGAGTTTTATCCATCCGATGTGATGACAATCTGTCATCATTTGGTCCATCATTGAGTTCTACTATTAGCCTGATGACCTAGCCAAAGTGCTTGATGACATTGATGATTTTTTTAAAACTATCTTTTTCATTTTATCTTTTTAACTTCTGTCTGACTCAAGTCTCCTTAGTGAATAATTGACGAAAATGTTCAGCGAACTTCATGAGTTTATACATTTGAATATGGGGCTATTGGTTCGTTTATAAGTTTTGCTGGAGGCCATGATTTCTAATCTGCTGTTCCCTTCTTAAGAATATAGAAGCAATTAAAGCAATACAGCATATATTAAGCTTTTCCGACTTTTTGTTTGGTCTTTCTACAATTGTTATGTTTGAACTGATGCTTGTTTGTAGATTGCATCACTTACAGAGGAAAGAGATAACTTGAAGCACGCTGTTGATGAAATGAAAGGGTGCAACGTCTTGATGACGGTAAGGAATTAGTCAGTGGAACTATTGTTCAGGTAATGAGGTGTCATTGTTTCTTTATTTAATATGGCTATTTTCACGGTCCAGTTCATCTGTGCTCATAATTTCTGCATGTTGACAGCAACTAGAATCCTCTCTTGCTAAGAAGGAAAGCGTTATCAGGGAACTAGAAAGCAACTTATCTGAACAAAGGGAGACTAATAGACGTCAGCTCGGTGAAATAAAATTGCTAAATGAGAGGTTAAATAATGAAGCAAGAAGAATAAAGATGTTAGAGAGAGAAGATGATCACCTTCGTTCTGAGATAGCTATATTGGAATCCAAGGTTGGTTCTACTAGACATAAGGCAGAAGTATTTTTTGGTTTTTGCTAGCTATGCCATTGGTAATATTCTTGTGCTCACACAATTTCAATACTTTTTATATCCGAAAGTTGGTACAAATGCTATTACAATTCATATTTCATGGTACGCACAGGAAATAGACAACAAAACACAATGAACAAAAAAATGTCCCAAATTAGTATGTGATGAAAGGTATTAGTATTGGATATCTTTATGCGATAAAAAGAGAACTCAGAGCTCAAGCTCATCAACCACATAATTTAGTAAAAAGCTTGATTTTTTTCGAGTATGGTCATGCCCATATGTGCCTTGACATCTTATGGCTGACTTAGGAATGCGTGTGGTCATCCCAATATTTTTCATGCTTAAATCCCATTAGAATTCTGGCTAAAGAAGTCCCAAATTAGTCCGTGATGAGGGGTATTGATATTAGATAGCTCTTAGTGCGATAAAAAGATAACTTAGAGCTCAAGTTCATCAACCACATAATTTAGTAAAAAGCTTGAATTTTTTCTAGTATGGTCACGCTCATATGTGCCTTGACATCTTATGGCTGAGTTAGGAATGCGTGTGGTCATCTCAACCTTTTTCATGCTTAAATCCCATTAGAATTCTGGCTATCTCAAGTAATGTGTTCTATGATGGATTTACTGTTAATGATGGGTATGGAATTTGAGAAAACTTGTCAAGTTTTGAAATATTTATTATAGTGAACATTGATATTTAAGAACTAGAAGGCGAGTGTCATAAGTAAAGAGGCCAGAAGCATGTTTTTTTTTCAATGAAGTCGTCTATTTGGATGCACAATCCTTTATTTTTATTTTTTTACTTTTTTTTTAATTCTTATTATTTTCCCCCTTGTGCAGCTGGGACATGGTGATTTTTCTTCTGCAAGTACGAAAGTTCTGCGAATGGTTAATACCCTAGCAGTTGAGAATGAGGCAAAACAAACAATAGAGGCTCTGCAAAATGAGTTGCAGAAGACGAAGGAGAAATTGCAGGCTGTTGAAGACCTTAAAAAGCAGTCATGTAAGTTAATCAACTGTTAGATCGTCAGCCTCTTGAAACTTTAGTTCATCCTTCTCACCTTTCTCTCGTCTTTGTCTCTAGTACAATGCTCTATCCTAGTCACACTTAATATCTCATGGTAAAGAACTGCTATACAAGCATTTTGGAGGTGCATCTATTACTTATGCACAGTTCTAATACTTCATTAAATGGAACTCCCTGAACTTGGGCTTGGGGATCCTTCGGGTTTAGGGGTGGATGGGAGTGTGGGTATGCAGTGTCACCCCTTTATTTCAATAGCAGTTGGGACAATTTTAATCTCCATGTTATTGGCACGGGTTTGTGAATGTCTGTTTAACTTGTCATGAATATTGTTCTTCCCCTTCATTCCTGGAGGACATGTACAAAAACTTAAAAATCTATACTGCACCTGGAGGTCTTACTCCTAGAACTTTTTATGTCAACTAGGCGAACTTGCATTTTACATAAAAAGAAACTTCTGCAAAAGTATGGCTGACGGGCCAACATAAGCATCTTCCATATTTACATACTTGAGTGTGGCTGTATTTAATTGGGACGGTGGCCCAATTTAATCCCCTTTTTGGGCACTACAATACAGAATGGACTGAACTTTGGCTCTCTAGACACTAAACGACTTTCCTTAGATTTGAAGATAATTACTCTAAAGGATAGTTGTCCCATGCTGATGTAAAATATGCATCGAGTCAGGTAGTAACTCCAATTACAACTTTTTACATCTATAATGGTGCGGAGACCGTTTGTTGTCCAAGATGCACCAACACTCTCCTGGCACCAGCGAGTGGTATCCTACATGACATCGACATGTGATGGAAACGTTGGGGGCGTGTTCAAATTATTTTTTGATTTTGTACAGTTGGACACGTCGCCAACACATTACCAACACGTCGAAGATATATCGTCAACATGCGTTGGAAAATGCAAGTGGCATGCCCAAATTATTTTATGATTTTGTACTGTTTGACGCATCGTCAACATGATGCCGTTGGGAGATACATTGTCGATACGCCACGAGATATGTTGTTGACACGTTATCGATACATTGTTGACTTGACAAAATTAACAAACAAATTTATTTTACAATATAAAAATCATTTTAAGCAGCGTGTTGGGATGTGTTACTTTGGTACTTTTTCTAAAAAAATTGTGTTGGCGTGTCAGTGTTGTCTCGTATCAGTATTGGTGCTTCCTAGCACGTCATTATGAGTTTGATGCTCAAGTAGCCCATAATAATCTGTACAAAAATTTAAGCGATGTTCATTTTTTATTTTCCATTGTACATTGGTTTTAATAAATCATGATTTATTTATTTATTTTGGCATAAGTGGTTATTCTTGCAAACCTTTCGTTTGAGGTCTCAATAGTCTTGTGAAAATCTATGCAATGTTTCAATAAGGAAGTAGATGGCATAGAAGGCCAGCAGTTAGCAGCCAAGACAGAGAAATGGGCTATGGCTTTACCTTTCTAAATGGGGCTAAGATCCTTATGCAACCAAAATATATTCTTTATCAGGCTTTATATTTGCTCTTCTACATTTGCGCTTCATATTCATCAAAAATATACTCTCTATTTCACTCACTGGCTCTTTTTTGTTTTTTAATCATGATTTTTGACATGCTCTAATTGGTTATTTTCACTTTAGCTGATGCTGGCACACTGGTTGACTCCTACATTGCTGGAAATATCAAGCAGTTGAAAGAGCAAATTGCAACACTTGAAAAACGGGAGGAGAGGTGAATATTTAATAAAATTCTCTAAATATTTGCTGTAGCATTTACATTTAGCTCCTCTGCATAAAAGTAAAAAGTCTTGAGTATTTGATGAAACAGATATAAAACAGTCTTTGCCGACAGAATCTCAGTTTTTAGAAGGGCTTGCTGTGAACTTTTTGGTTACAAGGTATGTCATGCTAGAACTTTCTTTTTGGTTCTCTAACTACAATTACTATTGTTAGTGTTTTCGCTCCTCACAGGCAGTAGCTAAGTTTATGTGAAAACTGTGTGACAAAGGTACATCTTTCTAGTCAAATCAGAGAACTGCCCCATTACATAATCAAAGAATTGGTTCCATGTAAAAACAGCATTTAGTGGGGATTCAACATTTTCATTCTGCTGCCAGCCTCTCGTCATGCTTGTTTTTGACATCAAATTTTTTTTCCTCAGTTTCCTCTCATTTGCATTTTCCCATTTTCTTGTACAATTTACATGTATCCACTAAATGCGATTGACTTTCTTTAATGGCTGTTAAGGATTGGTCCTGTTCTTTTGTTGTGACGATCACTATGTCGAGATAATAAATAGCGTAAATCACTGGATGTAATTGAAGTTGCAATCCTTCAATTCCCCTTTTCCGTCCACTCAATCGAAAAAAGGGAGAAATAGAGATTCCTGGCTAAGTTTAGAACTCTAACAAGAAAAAGATATTGGCTCAGGATTCACATTTTATGTTGATTAAATAAGATACTGAAACAGATATTATTGCAAGTTAATAATACAAAATTTAGGAATGAAGAAGATATGATGTAGTTATGCACTAGAATTTCGTGTAGTTGTCATGTGTAGGATTTAGATCACACTAGAAACTGCCCCTGTTCACTTTTCTAGCATTCTCTGATTCGTTTTATATCTATCAAATATCATGCGATACAAGACATGGCCTAGTGAATTTCCAGTATTCTTCGAATGAATGGACATCTTTGCTATGGAAACTGCACATTTTTTCTGTTGAAAGATGAGTAGGCTCATTGGTCTATTAGTGAAAATTCAAAGACCAACTAATACTGATAAAAATATTAGCAGTGGTGATTTGGTGCATTTGAGTTATGGTAAACAAGATGGGTTTATTTTATTCCGTATCTTGTCAATATACTAATATAAGCAGCCAACATGTCTTCTGGACTGAATTTTTTTCTCATATTTCCAAAGTCTGTTGAAGTGATCTTCGAAATACTTTGCCAGATTGTTATGGATGACCACCAACGCTTGGATGGAATTCCAGTTACTCGCTTTACCCTTCACTCGATCTACGCACAAAGCGACAACGAAAACCTTGAATTTGAATATGAATCAGGGAACATGAACTTTTTGGTAAGCTTGTTTAACTTGATCTTTTTTCTTCTCTTTGTTGAAGAAGGTTCTTTTTAGTCCCTTAAAAAATTTTCTTCCGTCAATAGTGTGTACCTCTCTTTTACTTTGCACAGTTTCTATGGATCTTGTTTCGAGGTTTTTGACTTACTGTCTTCTTCATTGATAGATTCCTAGAGTAAAAATGGATGCCACTCTTATTTTGAGTTTTGGGCTACAGGAAAAATGAGATTTTTGCACGATAAAACCTTTAGATTTGGCAAATGTATTCCAATGTCGTGAGGAATATCAAATAGAAACGTAAGCATTTCTTTTTAGGAGAAGCTCTTGCGTAAGTAATATTAAATGACAACAATTGATGGTAATAATGGGCGGTAAAATTGTTATTTAGTGATCTATGAGGTGGGGAATGGACATGTCTTTGTTCAAAAAATGATTTCCTAAGCACCGTTGCATGACACATGAATCAATTGGTGAATAAGTTCAATGGTAGGTCCTAGGAATTAAATGATTCAACAATTAATTTATTTGTCATGTCATTGTTACTTAACACAAGTTAATGAACGGTGCTTAGTACCGGAGAAATGACCACGATTTCTACTTGTAACGTTAGAATTTCTTGAACGTTGCTATTAGTTATGCTTTGCAGTCAAGGCACATACATATCAATCGATGTACAGTATGAACTAAGTTGATTTCTTCTTCCTTTCTTTTTCGATGTAGGCAAACGAGTATGCCTCACATCCTGAATTATCTCGGCAGGTTTGAACTAACTCTTTTTTGTGATGTGCTATTTTCTTAAACTGCTGTGCATCAAATTATTCCTGTTCAGGACATGTTTGAGTGATGGTTTTGCAGGTTGAAGTATTCATCCGAAAGATGAATTCAATTCCGGCTTTCACAGCCAACCTGACAGTGGAATCTTTCAATAAGCGCACCCTCTCTTAAAATGTTGCAACTTATATTATTGCTTTCAAAGTGGCCCAAGCATTTTTCCCCTTTTTCAGCGCGTTTGGTGTGAAAGTTGGTGCGTTTGCTTCAATTATATAAACATGTATTCATGTACTGACTGACTTATTTTTCTTTTTTGGTGATTTTTTTGCTACTGTAAATATTTATGAACTCTATATATGTCATGAAATTTGACTAATTGGCTCACCATTTGACATATTTCGTAGGGCATTAAATTCAGTATACGCTTTTGGCATATTTCTGTTTATGATTTGAGTGACTAATTTGGGGTCGTAGTAGACTTTATACACCAATCAGCACACGACATTTCATACAATAATGCACATGCATTGCATCAATTTTAAATGTCCTTCACTCGATTTTTGTGCAAGTGCAATATAAATATGGTGTGGCCGATAAATTTTTATTTAAATAGGGATTTGTTAGTTGGATCATGTGAAGAAATGAGGACGACACTGTGTGTCACAATCACTTGAGAACTGGTCATGTTTAATCAATAAGGTGGTGGAAGCCCCGATTGGAGGAAGCATTGAATTTGGAGCGAGAGAGCGTTGACTTAAATCAAGTCCAACTGGTAATTGAGAGGTGAAAGCAAGAGAGCATAGGGCAGTGGAAACATAAAGCCACTAGAAAAGGTCCTATGTTTACGCAAATCAATTCGAATCATGCATAGTGCGCCCATATCAAATACATCCAATATTGGGTCTTTTTATTTTCCCACGCACTTTAAGGTGTATTATTCGAGAAATTTGACGATGTTTTTCAAACAATTCTCCTCAATCCCCGTGTCATGCATTCTACATTAATTTTACACGAAATTAAGAATTGTTTAAAAGTAAATTCAACTATTTAAGTTATAACACGATTTTAAGCCATTCTCGTAAAAGAATTAACTTTTAAACGTAGTCGCGCTTTGACTCGAGAGTTTTCTTTTTCTAATTGGATAAGAAAGATTAGCGTGGGTAACATTAGTGTAAATGCCAAAGTTGGTAGTGACAGCAAGTTTTGAAGGAGGGCTAATGTGGCAAGGTCTGAGCCATACACGTAACGGCTATGTGCCCCCGTCAACAAAAAACACATGAAAAAATAAAATAAAAAATGAAGAAGAATAATTAACAAGAATTGCATTTTTGATTAGATAGAATCTAGTATTTTGACAAAATCATACCAAGAGATTTTTGTTGACTTGATCGAATAGTTTAGAAGAGACCTCACAAATAGAGAAAATTGATTGCTTGATTTTGCTAGCCGTAATGCAAATTTTTTAGTGGACATTAGTCAGCACTAGAGATTTCCGACACGATGAATGAAAATAATTTGACTTCTCAAAAGTCGTGTCAAACAGGTCCTAAAAGCATTTATAATGATGATGTATAATTGAGCATAAATTGACATCTTCAAAATCACTTTTACATCCTCATTTATATCTCGATGGATCTAAATTCAAATTCTTCCAATAAAAAGATCTAAATCCAACTTTATCCTGTTGTGGATGTAATATATATATATATATATATATTTATGATTTTTTTTTTGAACTTTTTGCCGAAAAATGCAATTTGTATCTCCTTTACACTTCTTCATTGGAGAGATTTTTGATTACTTTGAAGATCTAAATCTCTATTTTAAACCATCGTCGAAAATACTCTAACTATCCTAACCAAATAAACATAAATAATTTGAATATGTTTGATAATATGAAAACTTTATTAGCCACCAAGAGAGCTTCCACTTTGTGTGTTGATCCGTTACCAAACCAAATAAGCTCAAGCGACGTGTATCTATAGTTGACATTGTCGAAAATCACTCTTTATTTAAAAGAAGCAAAAATATATAAATGCCAATGTTATTCATCATACGATTAAACATATTTTTTCATCTCTAATCGAATGTTCGACTATATACGCTTTTGTGCCCTGATGGTGAACTCAAAGAGACGGATATTAAAATCTTCGAATGATGGTTATACACTTTATCTTTTTTATTACATTAATTATATTTTTCTCTTTTCCGTGATTCTTGAACTAACAATTTACATATAAAATGAAAAATGTATTTGCGATTTTTTCTTTTCACATGTTAAGATTTCGTTGTCGTTAAACTAATATGACTAAATTCTTATGTCAGCTTAAAACAACAACATAATTTAGCCCATGTTTGGCCTTCTTTTTTTAATTTTTTTTTTTTTTTCCAAATTTATGAGACCCACAATTTTATTTTTCTTAGTGGGTGTTTAGTGGGGATTAAAATTATATTTTTAGTAGATTGTGATAGAAGTTTTTGAAATGTGTGGTTGAAAAGTTGTGGGACCCATGAAAGATGTGGTTAATATTGATTGTTTGACTTTAACTTAGATTGAAATTTGATTTTAATATGAAACAAAC
>CAIGRK010074397.1:0-12119 GCA_903798315.1 Fraxinus greggii
TTCGATAAAATTTTGCTAAAAATTAATTAACTTTTCAATTGTCAGACTTTAATATATATTACCCACATTTTTAATGGATTCAACATCTTTTATCAACTTTTCAACCACACATTACATAAATTTTTATCAAAATTTGATAAAACTTTGTCAAAGAACCCTTAAAATAAGATGCTGTTATAATAATAATAATAATTCAATTTTGAGATCTCTTATATGATACACGTTACGTGTTTTAAATGAGTACTTAGGGCATTTACATGGTTGAGTACTTAACCATGTGGAACAAGAAAATTTTCACTAAAGAGAATAGTACAAAATACTTCATGATTATCTCACAATTAATTACCGAGATTAAATTAAATAACAAAATCTATATATATAAGAGAACCATGGGATTTGGTTGTAACTGCGGGATTCAATCTAATAATCTATGCATTAAAATAAAAAGTTCTATTCACATTTTAGGAGAGACCGTCTTCAAAGTCACAACGCAACAAGTTGATCATTTCTTTGTTCATTCTTCAAAATTGACTTGATTAAATGGTTGTGATTTCAAATCTCTACAACTTAAAACTATACCCAAAAATAAAAAATAAAAAAAATAACCGTAGTACTACATATATAGAATGTGTGATTAAAATATAAAGAAAAATTTTCAGTTTATGTGTAATATTATTTTATGAGAGAACGTATAGTTGAAAATAAGTTTTCAAAAAATCCATTTTTAAAAAGAGGAAACCAAACAGGGGCTTAATGATATAAAAGTTAGGTAGCGTTGGGTAGGGGTTTTTAAGGCTAGGAATCGCTTTTCATTAGTAGGACTTCTAAAAAATTATGCTTGGGCTGTTCGTGCTTTCAAAAGGACTTAAAACAACTCATAAACTTCTGTATTTACAAAAAAATATTCATAAAATAGAATATATATATATATATTTTTTAAATTATCTTTCTGCTGCATGAAATAACTTTTGTTATTAATTATACACGAAAAATATTAATGGTGTGTTTGATGGATATTATTGAGGAAAGAATGTATTTTAAATAACGGTATAATGAGAAATATGTGATTAAAAGTAAGAAAAAGTTATTGATGTGATGTAAAATATTATTTTATTGAAAAATATGTTGTTGAAAATGAGTTTTAAAAGAATGTGTGTCAAACAAGACTTAAAAATTTATAGTAATTCATTTCTGAAAACTCGTGTAGTCACATTTTTTCCAATCATAAAATTGATATGATCTCTAGCTCGCTTAAAATTGTGATATCTATATCTCATGACTAGCAAGTTGTTCTGAGACTATCATGTATCCTTCTTCCTCATCAGAAGAACAAACTCCTATTTAATACTCGTTTTTGTTCTTTTGAGGACTTTTGGGGTTTGTTTTTTGTAAATGGACAATATATATTTAGAATGTGTTTGATTCACATTATTTTGAAAAAATGTATGCTGGAATAGTAGATTGATGGAGAATGTGTGGTTGAAAAAGAAGGAAAAGTTATTGATGTGATGAAAAATATAATTTTATTGAAGAATGTGTGATTAAAAATGAGTAGAAGAATGAAAATAAAAAAAAATAATGTGATCAAACATGGGCTTATAACAAAAGAAAACCCTAGGTATTAGGTACATTCCAGTGTAGAAGTGACTTGAGAGAATCTCCAACCAGCTAGGACGTCCCCTCCTTTCCTTCTATAAATATCTAAGAATCCCATAAGTTCAAGCATCCCTCAGCATTTCATAACTAATTAGATTTCTTGTCCTTCCCGATTTATCTCTCCCTTGTTCGTATTCTTATGGCTCGTTCAAATTTAATCATTTTTTCCCTTGTTCTTATCATGATTTTCTCCCTGAAAATTCAATCTATGGAGGGAAGAAATTTGAGGTTGAAGGACAAAAATGATTTAAATGCTTACTCCTCAACAAAGATCGCGAAAACAAATGTGCCTGCAATTATGCCGCCATCTCCACCACCACCACCGGTTCTAGTTGCATTTGACTCCCGACCACCTCCACCAGGCCACGTGGATGATTTCAGGCCCACAACACCAGGTCACAGCCCCGGGATTGGACACGATCTTCACACGTAAATAGGATTTGAAATTAGGTGTTCACAGTTCACTGTTCTCAATAACCGAATGTTGTATGCACTATGCCATGTATTTATGTATTGATTATTTCCCTTGTATTGTACTGATTACATATATGATTAGCATTTAATTTGTATGCTATGTATGTATGTACGTACGTATGTATTGAATATAATTATATTTTCTTTGTATTCCAATTATTAAATATATCTTCACCGTTCAGTTTATATTTGCTTGGATTTTTTTACCATAAATGTGCGGTCGTTACTTTTCTAAGTTTTTCCTGAATCAAATTTAGCTCCCATTTGGCTTAACTAAAAAAATTGATAAAATGACCAATCAAATTAACAATTAATTTTAAGCACATATTTTATGGGATTTACAATTTTTATCAACCGTTAAATGCAAATTTCATCAACTTTTATCAAAATCTATTAAAAATCTAGTTTTTGGAGAAAACAATCAAGAGCTTATAATCTTGTCATGATAACATACACTAAACAAAGAGTTGTCGTAGTAAAATCTCACCCTGCTTAATATATGATAAATCAAAATATAAAAATTTAAGCTACTATTCTTAGCATTTGTTTGTTTCCCATTTTCTCTCCATTTTCAGAAAAAATACTATTGTTGCAAGGCCCCACTTTGTCGGAATTGTTAACTTCCATCTCACATTATTCTTGAAGTTGGTGCTCCAACGGTCACAAAATTCATTTTCTACGGTTAAAAAATAGGCAGCAAACAGAGGCTTAAAACCAAATGTGAGATGATGACTTGTTTGAAATCATCAAACTATGAATTTGATTGTACAATATGGATTTTTAGATAGATTGAATTGCTTATTTGAGTTTTCGATTTTGATACATGTTGAGTCTCGTACGTAGTTGTGAGTAGCACACATCTTTATTACCAAAGTTTCTCACACTAGTTTTCATCCGAAGTGTTCACATCCTCGACGCTTTCTATGTATAATAAAAAAACGAATAATTAAGAAATTGGATTCCTTTTTTCCAAAAGAAAAGGAAAAGGGGTTATCGCTCGTTTTCCAAATTCCAATGGACAAAGTAGAATTTCTACCTCTAAAAAAATTAAACTGGAAGACAAAATGAAAATTATATTAACTTAACGATTTAACGTTTCCTACTTTCAGTAATAAATATTCATCAGCCCAACTAACTGGAGAAGGAAAAATCTGAATCTATTTAAGCAACAAAAAGAAAATTTGATACTTACTTTGTTATTATTTTTCTATTAGGACAAGGAAAAATGATCAATACTGTTCTAAGACATTTGAAGTGTAGATTACAATTTCTATGGCGTCCTACAATGTTTAAGGCCCATAGTTTAAAAGCATCCTTGAAACATTTGAAAATAATTTCAGCTATTTATTAGTTTTGAATAAGTGCCTTCAGAAGTTATAGATTAAAATTCTGGAGAGTTTTGGTGTAAATGCTTCTTAATGTACAACTCTTGATACTATACATCTCTATTTAGTGTTTGTTTGGAAGAGATTATTTGAGGTGACTTTTTTTATTTTTATTTTTTTGAGAATGTATTGGCAAGAAAAAAAAAAGTTAAGGGTCTTCATGTAAAATTATTTTAGTGGTTAGTGAAGAATGTATTGTTAAAAATAAGTTTGAGATAAAATGATTTTTCAAATAAATCGTGTCAAATAGACACTTAATAAAACCAAATTTATATGCAATTTCCACAATTAATTGACCTCACCTTCTTTTAGAGATGAGCACACCATATAAATATACAAACCAAGTTTCTCTCTGAAGCGTCTATGTTTTTGTTCAAAGATCGCATAAGCAGACACTTTGAATAAGTCATGTGTGCACAAGAAGTGAAATATATGTTGTCAAGTTGTAAAACTGTTTTGTCCTAGTTTGTCTTATAAATAGAGAGTCATCGTTAGAATTGTGTATTACCATTAAAAAGAGAGGGAAGGATTAGAACGGATAGGATGAAAAAAATTCTTTCATAAATTTTTTTTTTCATTATAGTGAATTATTGCAGCAACGAAAGAGGATGTTGAGACGAACCTCTATATATCTTACGTGTTCTTGTGTTTACTACTCTTGTGATAAAATTTGGGTTTCTAATTCTCAACATATATTTTAACAAGAAGCTGTTTCAATAGCTCACATAGTAAGTCAACTTTTTTTTAATTCGTATTGCTTTTGTCCAAATAATCTTGTATTTAACCTTTTAATGCAATATTAAGCTGAACCAAAAATAAAAGCAAATGAAGCTACTCGTCTAATTAGTTTTCTTTTTTATAGTTCGTTGGATCTACTGAAAACTCCAAAAATAAAATTGAAAAAATACATAAAATCGAGGACCAATATGATTGGAAAGACAAAGGGAAGATTCTTGTTCATCATGCACACTGTCTAATATATAATAAATTACTTATTAATTAAGCAAGATCACGCACTACAGCCTAGAATAGCACAGAAAGAATCTGATGGTCTTTATTCAGTGATAAATATATATCATCTTTCATTTTCAAAGTTCGTGAGAGTTGTACTTCCCCAACTCCTGGAGCCAACCAAGAAATGTCACTGTCAAAGAATCTCCTTTCAATTGGAATGGATGGCTGTGGTATGCCACTTTAAACCTCATCATTGGCTTTCTTTGACTAATATTTATATCAAGGGGGAAAGCCACTTATCCCGACCGACTCAATGACCGGGACAAGGACAGGGGCACCCGGCTCAATTACCCGGGACAGTTGGCGCCTCCTATTGGAGG
Organism: Fraxinus greggii; assembly: GCA_903798315.1. NCBI lineage: Eukaryota > Viridiplantae > Streptophyta > Magnoliopsida > Lamiales > Oleaceae > Fraxinus > Fraxinus greggii. Next base: position 4,850 of record CAIGRK010074397.1, read on the forward strand.
GGGGCTGCATGCCCTGGACCCTCAATGGACTCTTGCTCTATAATACTGATTAATTTGAAGTAGTTTATGAAGAATTGTTTTGAAATATTTCTTATTTTTCTAGGACATAAATTGCTATAACAAAATTGTTGATCTTTGTTTAAAATCAGACTAATTGAGAGCAATTTGCGGCACTCAAACTTTATCATTTCATTCCACTTATATACAAGCTAATTACATACAAAAAGAATATTCTGATTCACCAAAACAAATTAATACCAGGTGGCATAACTACCTATCAGCATGAACGATTCTAGCACTAAGAATTATTTTATGCTGCTAGTTGTTGGTAATGCAAAATCTGGTTTGTTGGTAATGCAGAATCATCACATTACTCTAACACCCCCTCTCAAGATGGAGTGTATCTTTAACACTCCGAGCTTGTCTCTAAGGAATAAAAATCTGGAATGAGAAAGTGGTTTGGTGAGTAAGCCTCCTGTCTGGTATGATGATGGCACATAATTAATTTCCAATTCACCTCTCAAAACTTTATCTCTAACAAAGTGAACATCAAACTCTATATGCTTGGTTCGTGCATGATAAATTGGGTTTGAGGCTAATGCACTTGCACTTAAGTTGTCACACCAGATTCTAGGGACTGATATCTGTGGTATTTTCAATTCTTTAAGCAAGGATTGAATCCATGTAATTTCAACTGCACTATGAGCCAAAGCTCGATACTCTGCCTCGGTACTTGACTGTGCCACCACTTGTTGCTTCTTTGAACACCAACATACTAAGCTATTTCTAAGGTATACACAGTAACCTGCAATGGATCTTCTATCATATGGACATGATGCCCAATCAGAGTCTGCATATGAGGTTATATCAAGGCTGTCATTCTTACGAATTGCAAGTCCATAGTTTATTGTTCCCTTCAAGTATCTAAACACTCTTTTTAGTGACTTCCAATGAGCATCTGTGGGTGTTTGGAGGAATTGACTCATTCTATTTGCAGCATAGGTTACATTAGGTCTTGTGTGTGCTAAGTGTTGAAGACATCCAATACCACTCTTGTACAAGGTTGGATCTTTCATAGGTTGTCCTTCAGTCTTGGAAACTAATTTTCCAACTGCCATTGGTGTTAGGCTTGGTTTGAGATTCTCATAACCAAACTTCTTGAGCAGACCAATAGCATACCTTGTTTGAGTTAGATACAGCCCTGTTGTATCCCTATGCACTTCCATTCCCAAAAATTGGCTAAGATTTCTCATGTCCTTGAGAGCAAAACATGTGTTCAGTTTGTCAATGACTTCTTGTAGTTTCTGACTATTATCTCCACTTATTATGATGCCATCCACATAAACAAGTGCAAACAACTTATCTTCACCATCTGCAGAGAAGAAGAGTGAATTGTCTGCTTGGGATTGTTTGAATTTCCATTTTCGCAAGGTTTTTTTCAGTTTTTCATGCCAGGCTCTTGGAGCCTGTTTCAATCCATATAAAGCTTTCTCTAATTTGCACACGAAATCAGGATTCTCCTTATCCACAAATCCTTGCGGCTGATCCATATAAACTACTTCATTCGACTTTCCATTCAAGAAAGCATTATTTACATCAATATGCCTGATATGCCAACCTCTTATAACAGTAAGAGTTAAGATGATTTTTAGAGTTGATGCCTTGATAACTGGACTGTGCCTTGATAACTGGACTGAATGTTTCTCCATAGTCGACTCCCGGTGTTTGAAGGAAGTCCTTGGAAACTAACCTTGCTTTGTGTCTTTAAATTTTTCCCCCTGTGTCATGTTTTAATCTAAACACCCATTTATTTACAATTACTTTCATTCCAGCCTCAGAAGGTACCAATGTCCATGTTTTGTTCTTCATCAGGGCATTGTACTCATCTTGCATTGCTTTCTTCGAGTCATTACTTTGTAAATCATAATCAACATTCACAGGTCAGTTCTTGCCAGTCCATCTTGTGCCTGACTTACATAGTCTTTGGGCTTAAAAATTCCTACCTTGCTTCTAGTGATCATATGATGACCAGCTGCTTGTGTGACATTCTGATCCTGGAAATTAAGTTCATCTCCCATACCTTGAACTCCATTTTCACCTTGATTGATGTCAGCAACCTCTTGATCAGTTTGTTCATTTTGATGCAACTCTTCATTATCAACTTCTCCTCTTATCACATTCCACCTCATGACTTAGTTCTATATCAGAGAAGTCTGTTGCAGGTAGTGCATCTGGATGAGTTATATCAGCTGTACTTTGAGGGGTTGTTCTATGAATGGACTCACTATTGAATGGAAGGAGACTCACAGCAAATTGGGAATTATGTGGTTATGACACTTTATTTAGGAAACCTGACTTGAATGGAAAATCGAATTCATTGAATATTACATGCCTTGAAATATAAATTCTACCACTTGAGCTTTATACCATTTGTGTGTGTCACCATAACCAAGAAACACACTTCTCTGTGAATGAAAACTGAATTTATGTTTTTGTAAGGTCTAAGACTGGGATAACATGCATAGCCAAAAGTTTTGAGAGTCATGTAATCAAAGTCTCTTCCATATAGCACTTGAAAAGGTGATTTATGTTTAAGTATGGGAGTTCGCAGTCTGTTGATCAAGTATGTTGCTGATTTAAAGGATTTCCACCAGTAGTATAGAGGCATTTTTGCTTGTGCCAACATGGTTAATCCAGTTTCAGTAATGTGCCTGTGTTTCCTCTCTGCTATACCGTTTTGTACTGAGGTATAGGGGCATGAATGCCTAAGTTCTATGCCAAATTCTAAGGTGATTTTACTAAAGTTTCTGAACTCTCCTCCCCAGTCAGATTGTAAGGCTTTGATTTTCTTCTCAAACTTGTTTTCCACCATATTTTTGAATTGAACAAAGGTGTTAAGTGCCTCAGACTTGTGTTTCATAGGATAGATCCATGTGAACTTGCTATGATCATCCACAAAGATTATATAATACTTAAACCATGAGGTAGAATTTAAAGGTACAGGTCTCCAAACATTCGTGTAAATCAAGTCTAATGGTTTTAAAGCTTGTGAAGAAGATGTTTTAAAAGGTAGTGGATGTGATTTTCCAAATTGGCAGGATTCACAGAAAGCTGAAATTTCATTAACTTTGGAAAGTTTATTACATGACTTCATGACTTGACTCAAAACATGGTTTGGAGGATGGCCTAGTCTTCTATGCCACACATCAATCTCAGATTTAAACAACTTGACTGGTTTGGTTGACTCATGACCACTGGACTTCACTGTGAATCAATTGGAATTATTTTGAATGTCTGACTCTTTGGTTGTGAGTTTGGAACTAGGACTTGGTAATCTCAGCTGATATAACCCATCTTTAAGCACTCCCTACAGCAGGATCTTCTTGGTTTCCAGATCCTTGACAACACGGAGATTAGAATAAAACTCCATAAATATATTATTATCATTAGTAAGTTGAGAAACACTAATCAAGTTCTTCATAATTGCAGGCACAAGTAGCAGTTTATTTAGTGCAAGAGACTTGCTATTTAATAAAGGAATACCTCCTTTCCTAATATGTGAAATTTGCAAGAAATTTCAATCACCAATTAGAACTTTCTCTTTACCTTCATATCTCTTAACAATGGATAGATTTCTTTTGTCAGCTGTGACAAAATTACTTGCACCAGTGTCTGCAAACGAGTCCAAATCTTCAAAATTTTGGGGCAAAGCTACAAATGCAGTAGGAGTTGAGTTGTTGTTTTGTTGATTTTGATTGCCAGGTCAGCTTCCTATGAATCTATCATCATATCTTTTGAAACACCAACTAGCTGAGTGATTGGTCAGCCTACAAATCTAGCAAGGTCCTCTGTTTTCGCTTGGCCTATTTGTTTAACCTCTTCATTTAGTCCTGCCTCTGAAGTTACCATCCTACCTCTAAAGAACCTGCTACCTCCAGGACTTATCCTTTGAGCAAGCTGCACACTTGACTGACCAACATTGAGTGAGGTAAAGTTATTTCTGACTTGATTCAAATACTCAAGTCTACTTTCAACGGTCATCAGTACAGAGGACAATTCATACCATGATATATTTTCACTGCTATTAATCTGTACAACAATGGGAGTATACTCATCATCCAATCCTAACAAAACTTGAGTTACCAGTTCACTGTGATCCACTGGCTTTCCAACTACTTGAAGGTTATCAGCTAGATGTTTGATGGTGGAGAGATACTGGTCCATAATCATAGACCCCTTCCTTGTTCTCTGCAATTCACCAGTAAGGAATACAATTCTTGATTTGTTTAATATATCGTAGCTCTCTTCCACATCAGTACATAGTGTGCTTGAGCTAGTGCATCCCATGACTCTCATTGCTATCTTTCGTGTCATGGGTGAGTATAGTCATCCCGTTAATAACTGATCGGTTGAAACCCATTTGTTATACTCAGGATTTAGAAGCATCTCTACTACTTATCCTCCACTGATAATAGTCCGTGTATCTAGAAATTCTAATGGGCTGTCCTTTGTTCCAAGTAAGTAGCCTTCGAGATTGTGCCCTTTATGGGCATAATCATATTCTTCCGTAGTAGGAAGTTGTTCTTGTCGAGTTTGACAGATGGAGTTTAGGTAAGATTCATCCCAAATGGTGAGGCTTGAATCATTCCACTTTGGATGGATAGTGTAATGCTTAAAGCTGACTGGTTGCTTGCATCAGCGTTGGCCATTTGTGGCTCTGATACCAAGTTTAAAATCAGACTAATTGAGAGCAATTTGCAGCACACAAAATTTATCATTTCATACCACTTATATACAAGCTAAAACTATTCAAGAAAATTACATACAAAAAGAATATTCTGATTCACCAAAATAAACTAATGCAAGGTGGCATAACTGCCTATCAGCCTGTACGATTCTAGCACTAAGAATTCTATTATTTTGCTGGTTGTTGGTAATGCAAAATGAGGTTTGTTGGTAATGCAAATAATTACATTACTCTAACAATCTTCAAATCAGAATGATGTACTTGTTAACGTATATGTTGTCATCATGTTCACCTATGCATTACATGCATGTTTTTACACTGTTAGCATGCAATGAATTGGCCATTCCCAAGAGTGGTCTGATGATAGTTTGCACTATAACGATCAAGTCATTTGTTAGAAAGTATATGTACGAGTTTGAGAAAAATAAACGTACTGAGATTTGGCTAGAGTTTGAATTTTATGTACCTTTTCTTTGATCAAGTCTCGAGAATTTATAGGAAATTAGGATCAATGATATTTTTTTCTGGAAAAAAGTGTCGCTTAACAAGAGAACATGTCGTTGTCGTATCTTTGATTTTGTTTCCTTTATAATCGTTCGTGACAGTGAGCATCTTGCCACATCACCCTAATAATGTCTTAATGTTCTCTGATTTTTCTAAATGGGAGAAAGTATTGTGGCGGAGAAAATATGTTAGAAGACTTTTACATTGCTTAGGAAGATCTTGTGGGCCCTTAAAATGATTGTCATAGTTGAAGTCAAAGGAAGGAAAATATGAGAATACCTCAAAAGTAGAATGTTCGTTCCCATTTCCTTAGACTTGAAAGGTGGTTGAAGTTCATATCCATGCATTTTGCTTAGCCTGTAGGTCCATCCATAGGTGAGCCACCTTCTTTGGTCCTTGTTCAAGAGAAACCTTTTATATACTTCGATGAGGCTTGTTGCATTGCGAGACTCTTGCAATTTTCATGGGTCGCATGTGGCTTCATGTGATCCGAAGTGATGTGGCAGATGTGCTTTATGTGGTGCTTTTGTTCCTACTTGACTTGTACATGGCCTATGTGTGTGGTGGAGGTGTAACAAGAATTTAACAAGATTTTTTATGCCTTTTGAATTGAACATGAGATTGGATATGGAATATTCTAATAAAAAGGTTATTTTACATTGGATGGTTATATCGGCACCACTTCTTTTGTTGCATCTTTTTCATTGCATAAAAGGTCCTTAATCTTTTTGTATTGTCACATATATGTTACCACATTTTTGTCATCGCATTATATACTCAATCTTCCACGGTTAAACGCAACATGATTTGAAATGAGGGAAAACTATTTCGTCGTATGTTTTTATTTATTTATTTATTTATTTTACTTATATAAAGATAGAGGGGAAAATAAATCTTTTTATGTTCTCTTAGTGGACTTTTTAGATGAATGAAAAGAAAAAGTTAATAGTATAAGTGTGATAATGAGCAAAGTTAGTGGCGGCAATGGGTCGAGTCGGGCCAAGCTATCTTGGACCCATTACCCACGAGCTCGGCTTGTAGAAGAGACGAGCCAAGCGGAGCTCATGGCTCATTCGCCAAGGGCAGCTTGGCCCTTGAGCTAATGGCTCATGGGCCGAGCCAAGTTTGGCCCATGAGCTCACCTTTTTTTTTTTCAATTATAAATCAAGCGTTCAAAAAATAAAGAATCCATTTCGACACTTCTCAAGTTCTTCCGAGTGTCATCAATGAAGCATGTGACAAACACATGAACCAAACACACTACATATGTTTGTCAGCATACTTCATTGACGTTACATGGAATTTGAGGAAATAGATTCTTCGTTTTCGGAACCTTGCTTTTATTGATACAACAATCTTTGTTTTCGTTAAATTGAAATATTAAATTATGGAACTGATATGATGTTTGATTTGAATAATTGAATTGTATGAATGTGAAATATATAAAGTTGTATAAATGAAATGTATAAATAATAAATTGAATTAAGATTTTAAATTAGATATGAATTTTTTTTAAAAAAAATATTTTGAAGACAGTCCTCATTTTATTCGGGTCTAGGACCGGTTACTTATTTATGAGTAAATAGAGTTAAAATTGTACACGGACAACTAATTATGTGTACAATTTCATTTTATTTTTTGAATATCAAATTTGTGGAAATGAATTCTTTGTTTACGGAGGCTTGGTTTAAAAAAAAAAATGCAATCTTTGTTTTCGTTAAACATAGATTTGAAATGTATAAGCTATAAAGATGTAGAGAACATTTTAATTAAGTAAAAAATCTTAGTTCTGCGAGTGTTTTTCTCACAAGATACGTAGTAACCTGCTTCCTTCTCCATGCAGTCGAGAATGAAGCATGTAAACCCATAACTCGTTAGAAAAGAACTCGCAAATCAAAAACATAGCCTAAATGGGGCGGGAACGGGGCGAGGGTCATTGCCTCGAAGCAGGTACGGGAATTATTGTCCCGTCCCCGCTGTCCATCCCGTTTAAATTTAATTTTAAATTTAAGTTTTTTA
>CAIGRK010074439.1:0-13876 GCA_903798315.1 Fraxinus greggii
AATGCCGAATCGTTAAAAAAAATGCGCATTTTTTTTAACATCTAGGCCTTTGTACCCAATCCGTTAACTTACGTACTGTCCGCTCTAAGAGAGTTTGAACCCATCTTACCTCTCACGAATTTCTATCGCATCTCCAGGATTCGAATCCTTGACATTTCCCTTAAGAATGACTTAAGTTGAATTCTGATGCCTAAATCTCTCATTAGGCGGATGTTTTGAGTTCAAATTTTGGGACACACGATAAAAAGTCGTGAGTGGTTAAGTGGACAGATGTCACCCAAAGCGAACAGTAAGTATGATATAGGGGATTGGGCATATAGGCCAGGTGGTCGTTACAAAAAAGGCATGAGCACGAGGCCTAGGTCGTTACATAATATATATTTAGAATTTCACAAGCAACAGACCGTGAGAAAATCCAATATATTGAAGCAATTAGCTATGCTTTCAGCTATTTGCTTATCAATTTAGAACATCTAAATCATTATCTATCTTGCATGATTTGAGAATCTTACTATATATAGAAATTTCAATGATGTCTTAAAAATTACTCATCCATCCCATTGTTTTTGCAAATTGGGATCATTAACTATACATGCATTTTGCTCAAGTTTATCATGCCCTTGTTTAGTGTATATTAAAATCAGATTTTCATAGATTTTGTTAAAAATTGATGAAATATGTGGTTGAAAAGTTATAGGTCTCATAAAATGTGGTTGAAATTAATTATTGACTTTAGATTTGAAATTAAAATCAGATTTTAATTTATACCAAACGGGGCTATATAACATTTTAAGAATATTTAAGGATATAATAAATTCTATCATTTGAAAGTTTAATAATATCAAATTAATAAAAAAAAAAGACTGATAGAACAAAAGAATCCATCAGTTGAAAGTACTGTAGAAACTAGAAATGTTGCAAAAAATGTGGGAAGACATAAAATACCATGAAAAGTGCTAAAGCAATGTCTTAAGGCTAAGCTTGACACATTACTACTTCACAATGATTAGACTGCGGGATACCGAAGGATAACCCTTTCCTCAATTATATAAGAGAAAGAATACATCAATACATTGATTAGCCTACATACAATGCAGTTGCCACACAACCTAATCAAAGGTCGCACCTATATTTATTCTTTTTGTACTGCCACCATATCACATTCTCCAGTCTGTTGCACCACCCATTTCAAAGCATCCAGCTTCCACATTTATAGTATGCTTGGGACGTGTTTATAAACTGTTAATAATTAAATAGAACTCATTGATTAGTACTTGCTGGTCCCCAAAATTTGTAGATAAAAAGTAGCTTGAGTGTTTATATATAGTTTATAAACATGAGTCAAACATAGGCTTACACTCAATAATTTCCCATTCAAAAATTCAGTTAATCATTAGGACTTGAATCAACTGTTCTAAACAGCACACTAAAACACAACCGCATCTGCCATTCCACCAGTGGCGCTGCTCAACAGCAATTCTTCATACCCATTAAACCATACTGATACTAAAGACTTGGGCACATACCACATCACATTAGCCATCTACCACCCAATACAAGACAGAGAAGGACATCATTTATGAAGCACATAAACTCCTGCTAGGGTATGATGTCCGTGTCCAACATGTGACGTACAGTCGCCAACACTTCTTGAACACTTCAAGACAGTAATGCATCCAACAAGCAATGTGGTGCCATACGTTTTATATATTTCTTAATTTCCGGCACTATAAGAGATACTTTAGGGACACTCCTCAAGCACAAAACCAACATACCATGTGGTGTGTCCTTTATTGTTCCTATTCTCTCTAGTTTAACATGCAAGAAACATGTTCTCAACACACCAAGGACAAGGAAAGTCCCATTTTCTAAATTTGAATTAGAGAAACTTTTGATTATCAGAACATTCGTCAAATGAAGTCAAAATAAAGTGAGAGAAGTTCAAACAATTTCATGATTTTTTATTTTTTTTTTTACATCTACTATATACATTTTTCTTTCCCGGCAGTGATGATACAATAGTAACAAATGGCACTTCACATGGTTTAAAAGACATCACCAACAAAAATCAAAATTAAAAATCATATTGATTTTATTGAAAGTACAAATATAAAGATATAATATGCTCATGTACAGCTTTAAAGAAATTAAGTTAACGTGTTAGCGTGTCTATGTCCATCTTTTCAGAACACTAGATATCCTACCAACAACCAACTTCATGAGCTTCTAACTTCAAAGACACCAATTTGACTTGAGAGCCAAAAAGTTCTAATGGAGAGAAGCACGTCAATATAGAAACCACAATTTAAATAAAAACCATCCTAACCCATTCTTGCTTGTTTGATAAAAATTATATAGCCACTGATACAATAATTTTTACTATTTCATATATAGAATCATAATTTCAAATGAGAGAATCAACATGCTTCTAAGCTTCTACAATTTTTTCACTGCATTTCAGAAAGTTATTTGAATTTTCAGCTTTCATTTCCACAGAACTCATCAAGAAGTTAAACTTTGAACCATACTAGGTATGAACAATTTCAGTATCTAAGGTTCATTACTCCCACAATCATTACATGATACCATTTGTAATACCAATTGCTCTAAAATTCAAATTTTGCAACCAAGAAAAGAGGGATGCACAGGCCAACTAACATATGTAAGATTCCAAAAAGCACAAGACAATAATTTAAAAAGTACATGAAAACGAGAGAGGGAGAGAAAGAATTCATCATACATTAACTGATGCGCAAGCCAAAATTTACAATTTTATATGGCAAAAATCTTCCCTATGATGAGAACTGCAGAAGATGTACTTAAGTTTTATTAGATCAATAATCATAGAATCTCCATATTTGTTGATTTAGAGATAGTAAATTTTAATTCAAAGAAGCATATCTATAGCTCAAGAGATTCTCTCATAAACAGGACAACATACATGACATGAACACAAAAGAGAAAGTCACCAACCCGTAATTATCACTATCAAGTTGTAACCAAAGTAACCAAAGTAGATCAATGAAACCATTACATGACATGAACACAAAAGAGAAAATCATCGCTTCTTTGTGCTAGTCTTTCCAGTTTTGCAGCTCTTTCTCTTTCGGGGTCTATACCACATGAGAAATATAGAAGGCCTGTTGACTCTGTTGATTGCTTGATGGCAGGTCCTCCTTATGATGCTACATATGGCTGTCCGAAATGCAAGAGGTAAACTTGGACGTGGATAGGATAGGATTGTTTTAAATAACATTAGATTCGATACTAATGTGGTTAACATATATCAAAAGTTCCATTTGATTTTAATTCGTCACAACTATAAAACGGGAACAGGAGTTTCAGAATGTAAACAACTTCAAAAATTAATCAAAATTACACTTAGAATGAACTTTCCTCCCAAATTTCTCTCATCTTCTCTCTTATACTATTCTCTCTCTCTCTCTCTCTCTCTCTCTCTCTCTCTCTCTCTCTCTCTCAAATAGTCTTGCCTAGCCCTCCAGGAAAAGGCAGACAACCTCACCATCCTTATGAAAGCCCTTCAAGCTAACTCAGTTGATGTTAAAGATACTTTAGCTACCACTAGTGAATTGATGCATATTTTCAGCTATCCATGCAATCACAAGGAATTAAGAACTCGTCATTAAGAAAACATGTTAGGCACTCATCAAATTTTAGAGGTCTTAAGAGGTCCTGAGCAAGTCAATTGCTCATACCTCCATTGCCTACTTATCAGGTCACCTGCATAAGCAGCATTCAGGCTGATGGCCTCTCTGATGATGACGCCTTCAGAGCACCGATGACCATGCCTCAAGAGAAAATAGTTCACAGTTTGCCTAGGCATACCCCTCGACATCAGGAACAACATGGTCAATACCAAGATGACCACATCAACCCTCACCATGTACCCACCATACCAACACATTAGCCACAACATAAAAGGGCGTTGGTGATGTCAACAGGAAAATCAAACTAGAAGCACCATAATTTGACGATCCCGAGCTTGATTGGTTTTATGTAATTGTAATTTGAGTTCTATGGCATGAAAAACAGCCATGGCGTTCATTTTGGAAGAATAAAGCTCATAGGGTCTGTCTAATGTTATTGAGAATTTGTAATACGTCGCACTGAGTGCTTAGATCAGGGCTCTAAGCCTTGTGGGCCGAAATAAATTAGTGTTGAAAGAGAACTATGAATCCACCTACTGTAAGGATCATTTGTTAGAATGTAGATCAATCCTTCAACTATAGACAGGGTTCTCCTACTTTTAGTAAGTACAACACGTTTTAAGATATTAATGTTCCAATGATGTTGCCATCTCCAGTAACAGGTTTCCTTCGTTCCCATTAGGACAGCATCAACACCCCCTCGAGGTAAGCTCTTTACTAAAAGAGTGTAATAATGTCATATTCATAAAATTATTGGGGCGTTGCCACCCATGAGAGATATTGCATGCCATTAATTTCGGGATAACGGGTGACTAACCTTCCCCAATAGAGAGACCCCAATGGGGAGAGCTAACTTGATGCTAAAAGATCTATTCGTCGTAGTCTTAGCTCGTCTTGTATGTATTTTACTCACTCCAAAATAGGATGGATCAAAAGGAACGCGCAGACAGTTGAGCCATCAACAAAATCAATGTTTTCTGACTTTCTTTATTTTTAAATTAAATTTGTTTTGGTATGATTAAATAGACTGGTTTTAATGATTTGATGTAATTAAATTTATTTGAAATACCATTTAAGTTACTTACAACAATAAAAAGGGAACTGGGATTCAGTGACATAGTATGCTCGTACAAAGAACTAGAATTATAGAAGAAAGAAGAGAGGACAATTAGATTGAAATTAGAGAGAAAATATTGTCAATTCATCAAAAGCCTGTCTAATACAAAAACATAACCCTCTTCGTATAGGATTTAACTAGACCTAATTTAAGTAGGAAGCATAATAAGGAAATAAAACCTAATTTGACTCAAAATATAAAATTACAATAAGGAAATAAAAGTAACTCTAAACTTCTACGGTCATTTGAAAATTGATGTCAATCAATTGAATGTAAAAGGCTAGACACAGCCTATCCTCGTGATTTTAGTTCAAAAAATTAAATAAGTAAAGCAAAAATCATATTGGCATCTTCATTTCCAATAAAATGCTAGCAAATTTATATGATGCAGTCTGAACTTACTGCAGATCTTGATGCACGGCCAGAAAGCAATGCAACATCTAGCAACAGAAGGCAAATACGAAGAGCCGTCCCCTGCATGCCACCATATAGAAGATTACCAGCAAAGACAGCTTCACGAACCATAATAACTTCTCTTGAAATGAATTACCTCATCAATTGGTTCAATGGTCTGATACAAAGCATCCAAATATGAATACGATTTCGCGTAGTCGTGAAGGTGGAACCAGGTAACTGCCTGAAATCAGATTCAGGCATGCTTGAATAAAATAAATACAACAATATTATAAATCTAACTAAAGCACTACCGAACATCAAGTGAACATACTATGTTAAACATTGCCACTGAAGTGTCAAACTCATCATTGTAAACAATTGGTGAACTGGAAACTCCTTGTGCCATACTATTACTTCTTTTTCTTCCGATTGTGGTTTTGCTTTCGGTGCTGTTAATTGCTTCCGCCTGTACTCCAGAAGCAACAGCAAGCTCCTCGCTTCGTCTCTAAATGAGGACAAAGAATCAATGAAGTATAAGCATGAATAATCAATTTACAAATAGCGTGCTCGTTAGCAATTAATAACATCATTTCAGGACGAATGGTAGGTGAATGTTTCATCCACCCCTCCTGACCCCCCTCTCTCTGACCCTACAGCCATGCCCACTTTGGGTAAAGTAGACACTGATGGTAGTTGGTTGAATCCACATAAATCTTTAAGAGTATTACACGCATTATTATGCATATGTGGGTGCATAGATTTTTTATATTTTTTATAATATGAAAAATCATGAGAGAAGAAAATGATGATGCGTAACTCAGAAAGAGAGAGAATTGGGTATTGGACACAGTTAAACGGATTATAGAAGTGATAAAAAAAGGGAGCACGCATGGTTATCATTATTTTCCAAGTTATGCAAACTTTATCAGAAAACATAAAACATTTGTGCATTTATCTGGTAGTTGTACGAAGAAATTAAACATATTGAAAGTGCAACTTTCCACTGTGTTATTTTTGTAATTTTATCTTGTATAATTACAATAATTCATAAATACAAGGAAGGTAACATTTTATATTGCCAAAGCTTTCATGAATTAATATGCTACAAAAATCCTTATATATTCTAAAGAGAGGCTGGATGAAAAGTTATGTAGCAAATGACAAAAGCAAAAATAAAAAGGAAAGAACGGAATCTTTCAAAGAAGACAGACATCTTAAAGCCCAGGCAGAGGCATTTCCACGTCCAAAGATCCCCAATCTTATAAGAATCCACATAATGCATCAAGATACATGTCCCACTAACTTTGCCTCTGTTTGGCAAAATTTAAAAACCATCTATAAATTGTCAAATTTCCCTTCAACCACATATTCCATTAGATCCAAAAGTACTACCCACTTATCCACCTCTTAAATTCTATCTATTTAGAAATTAAGGGTGCTTGTGGTTAGTTGTTTTCAAGCTGTTTTCAGTTTTCAATTTTTCCAAACACTTGGTTATGGTATTTTAGAAAATGCATTTTCGAAAATAAGGATAAACTTATAACATAAAACTCAAAACGCATTTTTTTCCGTTTGGAGTGTTTTCAGTGAAAATTTTGAAAACACTCAAAACATGGAAAACAAGCGTTTAAATAAAATTTTATTAAAAAATTAAAAAATATAAATATAGAATTTTAACAAATAAAATTTAAAAACATTAAAAAACAACAAAATAAATTATAAAAATTTATGAAAAAATCAAAATTCGATATTTAAAATAAAAATAGTTCAAGCTTTTAATGATTATTTATATAAAAACTTTAAAAGATTATTTACGTGAATAATATAAAAATATTCTTAATCCACATCACTAATTTTCGTTTTTGTTTCCTATAATTTGAACTCAATTTAATATTTGTTTTTATTTTACTTTCGTAACGAAAAAATATTGTAAGATTTACTAACTTTAAAATGTGTATATTACATGATAATATATTAACATAAAATTGTTTTATTTTTACTAAGGGCATGTTTGAGCCTCTGTCGAATGTAGTTTAAAATAATAGATTGACGGAGACTGTGTGGTTAAAAAATAAGGAAAAGTTTTAGGTTTGAGTGTAATATTATTTTATTGAAGAATGTGTGGTTGAAAAGAAAAGAGAGAAAAATATATTTTGGAAAAAATGGGGATCAAACTAGTATTAAATAACAAATTTCATTAAATAAAATGTCATAAAATATTTTTTTTCCAAATTTCAAACCAAGCGTGCTTTCTAGTATTCTGTTTTGAGAAATATTTTTCAAAATGAAAAATCAAAAGCATTTTTAGCAATCTTAAAATAGACTCTCAAAATAAAAAATTTAAAAATGAATTCAACTCAAAACTGAAACACAAACCAAATGGGGCCATAAACCGTTTATAAATTCTTCCCAAATGGAGGCATAGTAACATGTTGTCATATCCAGTTAAACAAGAGGGCGTCTAATAATTAGACTTCTCCTGATGCCACACAATAAAGAAGTAATGTCCCTTGTAAAAATAATTATAAACATATCCCTAAAGCACCAGAATAAAAAACAGTAATGCCGGGGGTTCACATACAACTTTATAGCATATCATCTTTGTTCTGGTTGTTTCTAACAATGTGGAACATAGTCACCTATAACAGCCAGTCCGAAGAGATTCCTCAAAAAGTTTAATGTAATAACTTGCTATCACCCAAAATATGTTGAAAATCCCAAACAAGGCTTCCTTGTTATATCTGCAAAGACATTCCACTGCATTTCTAGGATATTTCTAAAATTGAAGAAGTGCGACACAGCATGTGCTGAAGGCACCTAAACCAGGTGCTCTACTAACAGAGCTGCATGCCCAAAAGTATACCAACCACCTTGATCTACTAGGAAAACACCATTGATTTTCAAGTTAGCATGATCTAACATATTTTCACTCAAGTAAGCGCCTAGCATACTTTTTCACATGGGAACCTACTTTCTTCCTTCATCCTATCCGCAAACAGAAGTGTCAAAAGGAAGGATGTAGAACGCTCAACATTTTGCACCTCCTCAGAATGTACCAATACTTTCTCTATCAACAGAAAGAAAAACAATGCAGTAGATTTTGTCACGTACATATCATTGAAGGCAGATGTGACATTATCCAAATGCAAATTGGTACAAGTGTTGAATAAACAAAAGGTAAGATAAGCAAACATCATGTAACCTCAAACCTTAACATCTTCAAGAGCTTCAATAAGCCTTTTAGGGTCTGAAAATCCATTTTGAAAGTTTTCCGCAATTGCTATGTTATGAAGAACCTAAAATAAAAACATGATAACAGATTAGCAATAAAAGAAACAATAGAAACAACAAGCTTAAATAAGATGAATAATGGAAATTATACAGAACAAGGAATTGGAAATATAGTATCATCAGCTAAAAAATTATGAGATTACCATAAATGGACTTTAATGCGTGTGCTATGTTAGAACAAGGTATGAGAGCTGGGACTACAGCTGTCTTTTTAATTTATTTTAGGGAAGAAAAAGATCTCATTCAAACTGGTGAAGCGATCCACCACTATGGAGGGAATATTTTTTTTCTCCTGGAATGTATTTTTTGCAGCAACGTTGATAAATAAGCATGTATAACCAACATTAACATGGCCTTGGGAGAAAATCAGAAAAATGTGAAAGTGGGAAAGCAATAGGGAAAAAAAAAAAAACCACTCAAGCAAAATAATGTTTTAACATGTCAGATATTGACAATTGCAACGAAACTTCTAAACTCGACTTTGTAAAATATTTTTCTATATCAGATGTAATAATTTACCAACAAAAATTAAAGTTAATTAAAATATAAATTAAATAACAAGATGGCATAAAGTTTTTCATTATGGAGAAGTATATCTCATGTAATTAATACTCTGAAAACAAAGAAATATATAACAATAATTCACTGAAAAAATAATGATGCATGTGCTTGCATAAAAATTCAAATATATAGCAGGCAACGAACGCCAGCAAGTTAACAATGAACAAGTAAAGAAGAAGAGAAAGATAAGAAAGAGAAGAAAAGAGAATTTAGAGGGAGACTTGTAATTGTATTCAATGATAGAAGAAATGTCTATTACAATCAAAGAGCCTCTATATATAGAGTCTAAACTAGGATTAATAAGGAAATCTAGAATTTTCCTCTGTAAAGGAAACAAAATCAATTGCCTTACAAACACAATACCAGAAAATACTATAAAATCCTAATTGCTTTAATTTCTTCTACGCCTAGGATATACTATCCATGTTGCATCAATAGCCCTACTCTCTAATGAAATGCATTGGAAACAATACTAAAGTTAGCGCAGTATAATACAATGTGATCAACAGGGATGATTTTAAAACTCAAAGAAAGAAAAACAGGCAAATATAGTCAGAAAAATTATCATTCAAAATGTAATGGTTTTTACTGAAAAAACAGACAGTGATGAAGTTCTCAAAAAATATATTTTATAAAACTTAGAAGACCTTCTATGTTTATGGTACTTAAGTGTATCAAATGACAATGAACATAGAGAAAACAAGCATATTAGGATGCATGTGTGACCATACTAAAATGGATAAGATAAGAAATGAGAACATATTTCGAATCTTCAATACACAGAGGTGGAAACAATAAAGGATAACGTAAGGGAAAGATGATATAAACAATTGGGGAAGGTCTTGCATAGACCTAAACATGGCCTGAAATAACACATGCAATTGAGGTGGTGCAAAAGTAATATTTCCATCTGGATAATACCTATTTCTTAGACATAATCGAAGAAGAAATGTAATGTCAAGCAAACCTGACAATTTCCAACAATAAACTCTCGAGGTCTTCCGTCTCATAGCAGACGAAGTAAAAGAACACACATACAAGACGTCAGAGACTAACAAAAGAATTTTACATAGTTACTTGCAACAATCTACAGTAGACTCAAACTCATTTGTTTCAACGAAATCCAATCTTAAACCCACAATGTCAATGAGTGGGTTAGCATCTTACATGCTTTAGATCAGCAAACTTCGACCAGCCTGAACTCAAATAACCCGCCTACTCGCTACTCCTATTTGGCATAAACTGACAAATCAATGGCTTGTCTAATGAGACATCACATGATATAATTTGAATCTTCAAATAATGAACCAAGACAATAATCCAATCTTGAAATATAGCCTGCAGAATCTCGTAGCATGTATGTACCAGCTGAAATTAGTTTGCAGGTGACTCATGTGTCTGTCATACATTGACCACTATGCTTTAATCACATCCAAATCCAATAATTAGCTCTTCATACTTTACTTTACAAAATGAAACAAAACAAGAGCTCTGTCATGTATTATGTCAATTACCTCCAGCTCTATCGATACCCTAAACAAGAAAGCCAACCCAGACCTTATTTTGCATGGCCCAAAGAACTTGGATCTACATGAAGTGGAAACTTGAAAATAGAAATTTCACGTGTCCTACTTTTGCTAACCCAAACAAAACCATTTATTACTTGGAATGCCGTACAAGAACTTCCGTAGAAAAATAGTATAAATACCAAATAGGTTTCTCCTAAATCAAATTTCTAAAAATTATATGATCGATGTTCACAACTGAGCAGGAAACAAAAGTTGCACGCTAAATTCCCAAGGTGAAAGCATTCAGATCTCTGACGCCTGTGCAAGATGTAACAATTATTCGTCATCAACTACCCCCTAATCACACTATAGGATAGTTCTTATGGTACCAGACTTCTTTCAAACTTGTCTATGAGAAGCCTTACTTAGTCAATCTTCCGTAATTTCAAAATTACCCCAAATCTTGAAGATGATAAATTTCTCATTTGTACCAGAAACTCCGACAATTTTAAGGGAGTAAATGTAAGGTAGAATTCTAGCTTTCGACTCATGAGTTTTCCGTGTAACTCGGCCCAGTCAAATTGAGGATCAAGTTGATTGAGCAAAGGCTCAATTTTGAGGATCGAGTTGATTGTGTTAAGGATCGAGTAGGAGGTCAAGTTGATCAATTAGGGAACATTTTGCCTGGATGGCCATTGAAGAATTAAATGGACATTGTGTGAATTCTTGAGTACAAATTTTTCTTGGCCTCAGAGAAATGGTCTTTTGGAGAAAATTTACATTTCATCATGTACTAAGATTCCACAACGTTTTAAAACTATAGACAAAACCGTGTTGCCATACCTCAAAACACAGGCCTAAACTACGTTTCAAGTGTCAACCATTGTCTTACAATCCCAGAGAAAGAAGCCAGGCACAATGGTAGTGAAATATAAGATTAGCTCTTCTACCAAGTACCCATAAAGTCATAAAAAGGCAAACTATGAGGCATAAGAGAAAAATAAGATATGCTGGCTCTAAAATGAAGTACCATACATTGATCCTGTAGCAACTTTAAGAATATGATTTCTCCAATCAGAACAGAAATACTATTCGTTTATGTCTCAGTCATTAAGCACATTTCAGTTAAACCCAAGTGTAAATCCCTAAGATGCAATAGCAAATAAATCAGCTCCAACCCCGACTGGAACAGAAATAAATATAAAACTTGGACTCAACACCAAACAATACAAAAGAGATTATTCATAATCCAGAATTTCAGAAATAAACCACCTTTGGATCGTTCTCTTTTAACCGTAAGAGCTCATTCAAGACTTTCACACAGTCCGCAAACTTTCCCGCTTGGAAGAGCAAGGTAGCCTCCTTAGCGAACCCAGCAGCAACTGACATAGCAAAATCGTCTACAGACACCGTCCCCGCAGCAGCTTCAGCATCTCTACTCGCAATTGGCAATGACGAAGATGTTGTTGAATCCATTCGCGCACAGATCGAATTAATCACCCTCTATAACTGCAACAAAATGCACTGTAGTTGAAGAAAAATCCTAGCTTCCCTTAGTTAAACAACCCGCTCCGTTACACAAAAGATTCACATTCGAATCTGAATTCAATTTAAACCCTAGATGTACAAAATCAAACAGAGTGTATGCAAAATAGAAATGATATATACTCAAATGCTTATGGGTGGATTGCGATGAGTCGATTTAGAGAGAAAGAAAGAGAGCGCTTTCCCAAATGGGGGAGAAACTGCGCATATAGATAGAGACAATCTGGAAGAGAGAGAAAGAGAGAGAGAGAGACGAGAAGGGTGAGGCACTAATAGGGATTTACTACACATGGCGAAACAGGTTAGCGATACTTTCAGCGAGTGTAAAATTTATTTTTGGAAAAATTGCATCAAATCTTTCATTTAATTGCAAATTTTATCTAAATTTATCATTTGTACCATTCACGGTACCAGATTTTTATAAAACTTGCACCTAGAGTCCGAAAGAATAGAAACCGTTAGTTTGAACATTAATTAACTAAAAAATTGACTTTGAATAATTTTCAAAAGGATTACATTTTAATTAAAATAAAAAAAAAAAATCAAAAAGTTATTCCACCTCTGAAAACTAGATATCGTCTCCGTCACTGCCACAACTACCTAACGCAGACACCATCGTCGATAACACCACTCCGATGGTTCTTGTAGAGTTCAGATTCACAATTCAAATGCAGGAAGTCAGTTCTTGCAGCAACCAAAATTCAGCTAAAAATGGTGAAAGATTCAATGAAAAAGCTTTTAAAAAGTGAGAAGGAGACTCCACACTAACAGACCTTATTAAGAGAGAATTTTAAATATGACTAAAGCAAGAATAGAAATTGCCATTGCCCTTAAATTTCATAGAGCATGCATGAAAAAAGCTCAAGAAATGAAAAATCAGCCATTAACGGAGTCTACTTCTCAAAAATGTGTGTAGAAAATGAAGCTTAATTGAAATCCAAGAAAAAACCCAATAATTTATCCAAGAGAAACCCAAGGAAAGTTTGGCCACACCACCCAACGCTCGGCACATACGTCACCACTACTCAAGAAACTCATCAAAATTTCCAACAGCATTATCAAACCCATCAAGAAACTCTAAAACTCCTATGTCAAAATTCCCACCACCCAATCCCTCATCATCACCGTGTCCAATTACCAATTTAATTTTTGAAATCGAACAAAAATGTGAAAATGAATGGTAATCTTCTAACAATTATTTCGTCATTCGCAATTTGCAACTTTTCCCACCTCAATAGCCCTTCACCTACAAAATTTCAAAATATGCTTTGGCTGGTGTTAATAAGGTGGAGTAGGGGAGCTTTTGGCCAATGATGCTACGGTATTGCAGTGTTTGGTTTTGGAGTGGGTAGTGAGGAGATTTTGGGTTTGGATTTTGATATTTTGTTTTTTGTTTTATTTTAATTCAAAATTACTATTTTTCCTTGTTTTAAATTGGTCAAAAACAATTTTTTGAGTCAATTAACAGTCAAACTAAGGGTTCCAATCCATTCGGACTCTAGATGCGTTTTTTTATAAATTTGGTACCGTGAGTGGTACAAGTGAAAGGTTTGGATAAAGTTTACAACTAAATGAAATGTTTGATACCGTAGCTGCAATTTTTCCTTTATTTTTTTGAGAGAAGAGAGTCTTATTTTTAAGCTTTTTTTGACAAAAAATGATATAATAATTCCTCATAAGTTATACAAAAATTGGAAATATATTATACTTTCATTGAGGGTAATTGGTGCAAAACGTCCCTATCTTTGCACGTTTTTGTGCAAAACATCTCTACCTTTCATTTCTTGACA
>CAIGRK010074456.1:0-19867 GCA_903798315.1 Fraxinus greggii
TTTCAGCTTCAAATTAAATAAAACTGATATAGGCAAAGTGCAGGTTACAGCATGCAATGGGAAAGGTCATCTTTGAATTAGTAGACTGTGTTTATGCGGAGAATACCTAGTTTCACATCACATTTTCTTGTGAAATGCATGTATTCCTACATTGTTTCTGCATATTTTAGTTAAATCTCAAATCAATCAATTTTTGAAATTTATATCCATTTGCAGCTCTTGGAGGATATGATCGTGGTTTATACGTTGAAAAGTGGGCGCCGTTTGTGAAGGTTAGCATCTGTTGGTTTGTCTTGACCTTATGATCACATATACCTAACTTCTTTAACAATGATTCTCACGTGATACTGTGGTCATAGGGAATAAAACCATTAAAAGTCATCTGTATCTTATTACCTCCGTCCAATTAACCCATGACTACTTGCATTAGAAATGGATTACCAAGTAAATTGACTTATCCTTTAGTCAATTGAAACGTTAAACATATGACATTTATGATGGATCATTTTGGATATGTGGATCAAAGATCACAGGTGTGACCTTGCAATCGCAAGGTTCAAACTTTTCTCTTTTTCAATTTGGTCCCAACCTTCCCTCTATTGTACAGCTAAGTCCTTCATCTTTCAAATCTTGAAACTTTGGTCCCCTCTTCCACAATTAGCTCGGTTTAATTCCTGTTCATCTACTTTTTACTTCTTTTCTCCGTAAACCATCAGACATCGAGTTTCTCCTAAAATGCGAACAAAATTAAGTGTCAATTCAATAAAAGCACCCTCAAATGTCCACTTTTGATTGCCCAAATAAGTACAAAATTACACTTATCAGTTGTAATGTTAATTTATTGTGAATATTTGACACTTATCTATGTTTTAATATATCAAATAATTAATATTTAGCCCCTGTTTGGTGGAATTGAAATTTTATTTTTAGCATATATTGAAAAAAGTTGATGAAATATATAGTTGAAAAGTTGTGGTTCTATGAAATATGTGGTTAAAATTAATTGTTAATTTTGACTTAGGTTAAAGTTTAGATTTTAGTAGAATCTTACGAACCGATCCAATGATTCAATAGCAAAACTCCTTCATCGATCCGATCCAGTATTACAATCTTGACAAGCATGGTCCTTCATATGGACTAAAATTTACAAATTACAAAGATTGGCAGCAATTAACATATAAATAAGTATATTGTTTCCACTTATTTTTTCTGATTTTATGAGTGAGGGTCTGCAATAGATGTCCAACTGGAAAGAAGGAGAGGAAGTAATGAATTTAAGTGCCATGTTTTCCTGATATTGTGATGGAATGGAATTTGGATGACAGTTCATTCACTTTGTTATAAGAGAGAATCATTTCATTACGAAAGGATAAAAAGTAATAATGCTGGCCATTTTTTAGCATGTGGAATGAAACTTCCGTCCAGTTTTTAAAACATTTGAGGTCATCCTGATTAAGAAGGATGTTAGCTAATAGATCAAAATTTCAAACTCCTAGTTATGTTAGATTTTTCACAAGTGGCTTGATGAACTTCCGCCCCTTATACATAAACTTGTTTTTGAGTAATCCACTGTGATGAATTGATGCAATAATTTCAAAAATCACAAAAAGGATTGCTTTTAACTTGTGTGATGACACATTTATTGTTTTATCAAATAATCAAACTTGGATTTCTCTGGAAAGACATTCATGTATATATGTCATCATGATAAGTCATAATAGGTCTGGACTTTGAGTGGAAAATTATTTAAATAACTATCCTTTTTATTTAATGCAGGAGCTCTCTGTCATCGTGGCAAGAGGAAGAGATAACTCTATTCTGTGCTATCCTGTAGTTGAAACTATTCACAGGCAAGATAACTTTGTTTCCAATACAATTTTCATTTTTCCCTTTTTATTTTATTTTATTTCATATTGAACTTTATGAGAATTAGTACTTGAGTATGCATTTTCCCATTTTCTTCCATTCATTTTGGAACTTATATTGACTTTAAATGTTTCTAACGATCTTGTGTATATGCAGGGAAAACATTTGCCACATTGTCAAGTCACCTGCTAATGTGTCCTGGAAGATTTTAAAACTTGCTACTGATGTTGCATACAAGGCTGTGAGTTCATTAGAAGGTGCTGGTGTATTCGCAGTGGAGTTGTTTTTGACAGCTGATGGTCAGGTTGTGTGAGAGATGTTTGATGTGGACGATCCTTTGTTTTGATGTCATGTAAATTTAAGCTTTGATGACTTTCATTGTTTATAATGAGCTGTTGTATCTTATTTGCTTTCCTCAGGTCTTTCTAAATGAAGTGGCACCTAGGCCACATAATAGTGGACATCACACGATTGAGGCTTGTTTTACTTCACAATTCGAGCAGCATTTGCGGGCTGTTGTTGGTCTTCCACTTGGTGATCCGTCAATGAAAACTCCAGCTGCTATCATGTATAATATACTTGGTGAAGATGAGGTAAACCAATAATTGTTACATTTATTGAGAAAGTATTAGTTGACATTTTGATTACTTGTAAGTTTAGATTTTTTTGCCGATGTAGTACTTCTAATGGTTTTGATGCCTAAGCTTGCTCCCTATATCTATGGGTAGAGTTAGCTTGTCCTTTAAGATGACACAAAATAAGCTTTATACGTCACATAATTTAGATCAAAAGAGAATTTTCAATAATCGAAGCCTTGATTGTGAAGCTAGAATATCAGTAATTGGTTAACTGATGGTGAGGTTTGCTATTCTTTGTTGAGAATGAGAAAGTAGTGGACTCACGCTGAATGCCAGCAATAGCTTTGAAAAACCATAATTTGACTTTTATGGCTTTCTTAATATTTTACTCCTCACTTGTGGATATAGGGCGAACCGGGTTTCCTTCTGGCTAATCAACTTATTGGAAGGGCATTGAGAATTAAAGGGACATCGGTTCATTGGTACGACAAACCTGGTCGGTTGATGCTGAAACTAACTCTTGCACATGTATGTTTTATTTTCCTGTCTTCATGTTAGAGAAATTTTTAAATCCTTGTATATCTGCAGAAATGAGAAAGCAAAGAAAGATGGGTCACGTCACAATTGTAGGTCCCTCTATGGGCATTGTTGAATCTCGGCTAAAATTCATGCTGACAGAAGAAATATTGGATGGACAGCCTGCAGGTCAGTTGTGTTTGATGGCTTTATACTGTGTTTTATGCGGGTGACAACACGTAGTGAAAATCCCTGTTTGAATATGCGATAAGGATTTAAAGAATTGAAAGGATTTTACTTGTGTGATCAATGTTTGAATTCAAGTTGACTTGTGTCCTTTTTTTTTTTAAATCTCTAGAGTGTCATTGTTTATATGGAAAACATTTGGTCCGTTGCCCAAATCTGTTAGCATCCCTAACATCCTATCTGAATATCTTCATCTGATGTTACGCCTGCTTCTCTCCGACTGACATTTTTGTTATACACCGTAATGCTTCCTTCTACAGCTGCACCACGTGTTGGAATCATCATGGGCTCGGATTCAGATCTTCCTGTTATGAAGGAAGCTGCAAAGATTTTAAGGGAGTTTGATATTCCTGCAGAGGTTACTGCACATTGTTTTATTATATTTTTGGCATCGTGTAGATATTTGTTTGTGGCACGAGGCATATTAAACTTTAGTTAACTTTGTTTTGTAGGTAAGAATAGTTTCAGCACACCGGACTCCTGAAATGATGTTTGCTTATGCTTTGTCTGCTCGGGAGCGTGGTATACAGGTTATCGTTGCCGGTGCTGGTGGTGCCGCTCACTTGCCAGGTGTTTAATATTAGAGCATAATATACATTTTCAATCATATTTCTTTGAACATACTGATGTAACCTTGTTTGATTTATTAGGCATGGTGGCTGCATTAACACCCTTGCCCGTGATTGGTGTTCCTGTACGGGCTTCTACATTGGATGGACTCGACTCCCTCTTGTCAATTGTTCAGGTACTTTCGTAAAAACATTAGATATCCAATATCGGATAATCCCATCGTATCAAAATTAACATATGACCAGAGGTAGTGGCAAATGATTTGATTTGTTTGGACATTTACAGAAAGGTAAATTTCTGAATCAAATGGAACAGTGGAATAGGATGTAGGTAGTTACTTCCAAGTTTATTGGGAATAAGGCTTAGATTTGTTTTTGTTTGATGTTGCGTCACAACGTTTTCCATGTTGGAGGAATGTAATATTTGTTAAGTGAAAATAATGGATTTCCATGTTTATGTAGATGCCCAGGGGAGTCCCAGTTGCAACAGTGGCAATAAATAATGCCACAAATGCAGGTTTATTGGCTGTAAGATTGTTAGGAATTAGCGACATCGACTTGCAAGCAAGGTTTGTCTCTCGCCCTCAATGAAAACCAACAACAATTTCTTTTATTGGGAGCCCCAAAAATGGGGGGGAAAAAAAAAAAAAAGGACTGCGCTTCTGTAGAAATTAATAAAGTAGCTTGTTTCCATTCATATAGGATGGCTCAGTACCAAGAAGATAGACGAGACGAAGTCTTGGTGAAGGATGATAGGTTGGAAAAGGGTGGCTGGGACGAATACTTGAATTCGTAATGGTTTCCGCACTTTTAGTTGAAATGCCGTCTTTCCACCCACTCACCATGAAAATCCATTTCAAGAACTGCGAAAGATAACTGGGAAAAAAAAAAATCATTATGTTATGGTTCATCTCTTGAAGTAGAATTGCATCTTCAACCGGCACAAAGTGGTTTCATGGGATCATATTTGACGCTCCTTAGAGATGAGGCTCCTAATGCAGGTTTTAAATTTTGTAGATTCACTTATTTAACGTACACAGTTGTTTTCTCTTGTGGCCGTGAAATGTTTTGGAATATGGTTCTTGTGAGTTCTATGTTGTTAGTCACGAGTCAGTTGCACGAGGTTTGCACTCATCAAAATAATTTTATGTGGATGATGTACTTGTTTACAGAACTTCATTATTTTTTCTCTCCTCCCAAGGAGGGGATTTTCATTATTTGCAAAGAGAACTCTTATAATTATTTTGCTAGCGATGAGAAAATTAGTTTCCACTATCAACTTTTTACTTAGATAGTGTGATTGACCATGCTCATGCCACGAATGTGTACATTTAGATGTCACTGACATTGTTCGTTAAATTGCCAATGCCCATTTCCGCTTCTTGAGAGTGAGAATAGGAGAAAGAGAAGAAACCCAAATAATTTTTTTTTTGTTATCATTTGTTATCGTTATTATGTTGAGAAACAAAAAAATGCTCGAGGCTAATAAGGGGCTCCATGTGACTTGCCTCTTCGGACGAATTGTGCTGGACCTGGACAGGACCAAAATAGGGGCCGGGTTGTCCCGACCCCTTGTAGACAGCAGTGTCCTCCCCACTTTGTGGCTAGTCACATGGGCAATGGCAGGTTTTGTTGACCAGGTGAAAAGCCAAGCAGTAGTCCATATTATTGGCATGGCCAAAATGACATCGTTTTCATGTACGAAAATAGAAACTTGTTTGATACCTCCTCACGGGTAGAAACAGTGCATAAATGCATTTATGAACATGTGAATTTTGTCATTTTAATATCTCAGCTTAGCTGTCACAATTTCTCGTTTTCATTGAGCCCCAAATCCTAATGTCATCACACGTTCTTCCCAACATAAAAATTAGAATCGCTTGTCGCATTTATTTTCTAGTACGACTGTATAGTAGGCAAGCTTATTTCATTATTCTAATACTATTCAGTATCGTTCCAATGTTTACCCGCGGAAGTGACGCTTTGATGTTTTACAAGTTTTGAAGAACGAAATTCTCAATTGAATAATGCTATTATAGTGAAGATTATAGATAGTCGTCCTACGTTATATATATATGGCAGTTTGTTATTTGACCTATGAGGCAATAAAAAAAAATTATATTAATGTATTAAATGAAAAATTATCATGTGTATGCCACATAGAGCGACTATCGATAGCCTTTATTATGTATTGCATTACTCCTCTCGATTAGGGCTATAATTTCCAATTTTATCGGAGGTACTTAAAAGGCAACGACATTGATTGTGGCGAATTGCATTATTAACACAATCAATCACCATAACATCTCATGAAAAAAAAAAACCCCCTCGAAGTATCAAAATAGAAATGGAAAATGACCTAAATGTTAAGATCCAATTTTCATGATTTGATTCGAATATTGATCATTGACCATTCATTCATTTTTGCTCTTCCTCTTGCAAGTATATGCAGAGAGGAATCCGAACAAAGGGTTCCTATCAGAAAAAGAAATGTAAGTACCCTGGCCTACCCTAAGCTACCACTCCTATCCCATGAATACCACCTAACCCGCATGCAATGTCATGTTCTTCAAGTTTGACTAACACCATTTGGATACAATTATGCTGATGCACCAATTTCTCTGATAAGTTCAAGTACTGCTCTGCAGGATTCCTTTAGGGCCGTACATAGATAAAGCTGTGACTATGTGTATCTATATGTATATATATGAGAGAGAGAGAGAGATTAGGACATACAGCACTGTGAAGAGGAGAGTTAAAATCTATGCACACTAGCAATGGAAAAAGGTCATCTGCTGGTTAATAGTATGCACTATTACATTAGTGTACGTGTATGCATATATGCAGACATGTCCCCACTTGATAGTATGTTTGTTTGTTATAAAGAAGATTTTTTTTTTATTACAACCTAGAAAAAATAGATACTCCACTTTTTATGTTTACGTGCACAATTATTTTACTGAGAGATATACACTCGAAAACAAGTTTGATAAAAAATAATTTTAAACGATGCGACTCAACAAGAATAATTTGCATGGCTAGTTAATCGAAGATAATCGATTTTGAGATTTTTAGGGCATT
This sequence comes from Fraxinus greggii, assembly GCA_903798315.1. Classification (NCBI taxonomy): domain Eukaryota; kingdom Viridiplantae; phylum Streptophyta; class Magnoliopsida; order Lamiales; family Oleaceae; genus Fraxinus; species Fraxinus greggii. The sequence goes on from CAIGRK010074456.1 coordinate 6,857, forward strand.
AGACCAATTTCAAATATGAAGTCTATAAATATTTATATTAAGTAAAAATATAATAAAAAATAATAATTCATATTAAATAAAAATATTGAAAGTAAATAAAATAATAATTTAAAACTTTCAAATGTCTAAATTAAATTTACTATTCTTATAAAAAAATTAATAATTATATTATTACAATCAAAATTGAGAATGACTAAATAATCAGAGAAATAAAATAAAGTTAAAGGCCACATAAAAATAAATTAATTGATATTTAATTATAGGACAGCATTGTGGCATTTACCCCTAGTTAAATTATATTTAAATTAATTAATTTATTGTATAATAATGAGAAAAAATCACTTATTATTTCTTAAAACAAAGCAAAATAAAGTTAAAAGAGAGCGTGTTGGGTGTAATAAAAATTTACCTTTTTAAATTAAAAAATATTTTTTATAAACTTCATAAGAGATCTTTGGAGTTTAGCTTAATTTAAAAATTAATTTCATTTTTCAAAAAATAAATAGGCATGCACGCTATTCTATGGAACAAATGCCTTTCTGCAGCGCGTTGAAGTCCGAAATAGAAAATCCCAAGTCAAAACACAGCGCGTGTCTATATCATCTTTTCAAACTTCATCAAGAAAAAATTTAGGTGGATGCACACGTGATAGAAGGCGCGTGAATCCATGAGAGTTCCTCGAAGAGCTAAAGACCAAATGACGTGTGAGCTAAGTACGGTGATGGTTGTTGCTTGGACCGAGGTGGCGGCCCAAAATCCAACGGCCACTGTTTTTTTGCATGGTTTATTGTGTCCACTCACTTTTCCCCTTCTCTCTCTCCCACCGGACTTCTATTGCCTGGAATTTACTGTGTTTCCACTTTCCCGGTAATTTTTGATATTCATGATCTATTTGATTGGTTTAAATTTCATGAAAAATGTCCCGTTTAATTTCTATTTTGATCGTTCGATACAAAAGTGAATATGAAGTTCAAATTTCAAGATAGAATCACTTAAAATAATTTTTTTTTTTTGCTAATTTAATGAAAAATGGATTCTTATATGATACTTGAGTTTTTATTTTTCAACTTACATGAAATTGAAAAGTCTTTCACATTTTGCCAATCAAACAGACGCTTACTTCTTAATGAAATGTCAAAATATTTTGCTAGTTGTACATAAACAGCTATTGAAAATAACGTAAAGGAAAAAGATCGAATAAAAATGTTGATTGAGTTTTAAACTGATAAATGGTAAAATATCATGTAATATTATATAATTTATTATATAAATTTTGATATAGGTAACAAGATCCAAAAATAAGGTCAAAAATGTATTAAGGATAGGCCGAAAAGACATCAAATGAATATGTTAGTTGTAGTTTCGATATTTAATTTGGTACTTATTTATTAATAAATATGTCACGTGAGATCGGGACTTTTCGAAAAAATTAATTTTAAAATTCATGTAATACTTATTCGAATCTTGTTAGATTAAATTATTCATTTAAACTTAACGGGTTTTGACGTGTCTTTTAAATGTAAAGAAAGTTCCATGTTAAAAGATTAAAACCATTAAAAGAAAGTAATAAAAATATGTTAATTATACTTTCGATATTTGATTGATATGAAATTTATTCTTTTAACACATTTAAGAATATTTATCTTACAATTCAATCGCTCGGTAGGCTTCATAATATATATTTTGTTTCTGTTTTACATGTTAGGTTCTGTTTGATTTTGCTAAAAATTATATTTCTATTAGGTTTTAATAAAATTTATTAAGTATATATTTTAAAAATTGATAAAAAGTGTGACTTTTAAAATGTATGGTTAAAATTAATTATTGAATTTGATTTAAATTTTTATAAAATCCTTTTTAGTTAAACCAAACATGAGTTTAATCTTAAATATCTCTTGTTCTCTCTAACTCTCTTTATATGTCAAATTTATAAATCAAGTTATAAAGAGATAGTAATTGATTCACGAACTACATAAACAAATAACGAGTTCCGAAATATATAGATATATATATATATATATATATAAATATATTTCTTGGTTTTGTCCGTTTCTCTCACTGTATCTATCTGTCATGGTCCATCACGTGACCTACTTTTTATAGAAAAGCCATAGCGGCAGACCGAACCCCGAAACACACCCCTATTCACTTGCTTAATAATGCTGCTGCTCCTCCCTGCGCCTGCAGATTCTCTCTCTCTCTCTCTCATTCACTACTAGGGTGGTTTTTGGTTGTTTTGTTTCTATATTTACGAAGTGGTACAATCTTTTCACCCATTTCACACTACTGACGGTGAAGTCTATGATATTTGTTGTTTAAGATTGTCACTGTTTAACTCTTCGTGTTAAACGGATAAACCCTAGTACCCAAAACGGAGAAGGAAGATCACAGTCAAAGTTGCAGAGAGACTGATAGAGATAAAGATAAATACATACATACATACAGACAGATAGGCAGCTCTGATATTTACAGTGAGAGAGTGTTTGTGTGTGTGTGTGTTTGTGTGTGTGAGTTGGGAGTATAAAGGAGAGTGGCATGCAGCAGCACCTGATGCAGATGCAGCCCATGATGGCAGCCTACTATCCCAGCAACGTCACTACTGATCACATTCAACAGGTCTTTCTTTCTTTTCTCTTCTCCTCTTCTTCTTTCTTCTCTGTGGATTTCTGCTCAAACTTTTCTTCATCTGCTATATCTTTTTCACTTGGCCCCCTCTGCCATTTTACCTGCTTTCCTCCCCCTGTCACCTTGTTGCTCAGTTTCTACTTATTTGTTTCTGCTCCATAATTTGGTATTTGGTGGGGTTATGTTTTTGCTTCTGTTGGCAATTCCTACAATTGAAGCACAGGCACTTATATATAATGATAATGATTCAGAATTGTCCCCTCTTTGCTGCTGCTTGATCAGAAAATAAGCCTCTAAATGCGAGCGCTATGTCCACTTTGAAGTTGTACTTGTTATTTTTTAATAGGTCTAAAGCCCATCACACACACACAAGGGTCCCTAAAAATTCTTTATATATCAGGAATATTAGGTCCATCCATTTTATTAATCCCATCACTGTATTACCATACTACTAACCATTTCTTGTTCATTTATACATACAGCTCTCATGACGTTGTGCACTAGATCCTTTAATAAAACTATAAAAATAAAACTGGGGTGCGCAACTTTTTAATGTTTGTGCACTACACATCGCCTGCAGTATAACCTGGAAACCCTTCATTTTCAATCCAGAATGTTATTTTCCTGTAAAAACTGAATTATCTGTGTAGTGTGTCTTTTGTAATGCTCCATCATACTGAGATTTTGATCCTTGTCCATACTAATAAATTGGAATTTGAAGTTGTAATTTGTAGGACTCAATGACTAAAGCTGAGTTTATAATTTTTAAATGTAAATTTGCGAAAAATCATGGCTTTATGCCATTCTTGCATGTATAACATAACCACCATAAATATGTATTTTTTTTTTCTGATTGTCCTGCTTAATATTGGCTACAATTTAATCCACTTTATAATATTTAATTTTTACTCTACAGAAACAAAAATAAGACATGGGGCCTTTCAACTTCAAATTTGTAATATATTTTTTAATTAGGCACTCATTTACAGTGATTAAACTAAATCCCTGTTTGTCTACCATTATTTTAAAAAATTATTTGTTGTTCCACCACACATTAGCCCAATAAAATATTTTACACACAAACCAATGAAATTACTTTAATTTTCAACCATACATTCTCCAAAAAATACTATTCATTAATTTATTTTTCTTCTATTAAATAGGGTTTGGTGAAGCCTTTCTATTTTAGATTTCTATATAATTGAAGTTTAGGATGTGCTGTTGAGTTATGAATAATGGTAATTCCTTATTGCAAATTTTGAGTCTGTCAACTATTTGTTGCCAGAATGCTCACTCAGTTGTTTTTCTTGTGTACCAATTTTGTGGAGATGAATTATTATAATAACAAATGCCTTCAACATATTCATGCTTTTAGCTACAGAAGATCAACTGTCCGCTGGTTATAGGTTGCGGATGCAAAAACATGACTGGTTTTCTTGGTTTTGTATGTTGTTGATTTTATATTATCTGCAGTATCTGGATGAAAACAAGTCGCTGATTCTGAAGATTGTCGAGAGCCAAAACTCGGGGAAAATGAGTGAATGTGCAGAGTAACTACTATAACTTTCTTTGCTTCCTTCTCTTCCCTGATCCCAAAATATTGGATATGTTTTTACTGGCTTTTCTTTTAGTTCACTAGATTCAATTTCTTCAATTGAATAGTGTGGAAGGAGGGAGGTTTTTTTTTTTTTTTTTAAAAAAGATATCGTGCATTGTCTTGCACGCTCTAGGATCCTAGACCTTACAAGAGGCTGATACATTAGTAGATTGTTGTTCGGTTGAACTAAAAATGTTAGGTTACATTGAAGGTATAAGCTCTTCAAGTTAATAAATAATAAGTTTCTTTGTATGATAATTTGTTTTCCATCTTTGCTTTTACATGATTGCAATAAACATTTTTTTCTCAAACAAGTTCAACTGAAATCTTGATTGCGTTATTAACTTTTTTGCTTTTTCTTCTGAGAAACCTCGCAAATGATGTAACAGTTGGTTTACATGTTTTGCTTGAAGGGGAGATCAGCCTTCCAGAAAGGAAAAACTCTTCAACATTTTCTTTTTCCTCTTTCTTCATGAAAGGCCTTTGAGTTTTTGGATTTTTCGTGTTCCATCGAGGCGAAGTTTGGTTATTGTTGATAATTTTCATTTAGTATTTAATATACATGTTCTTAGTGGCCGTGAATGAACATATAGTGCTGATTGGTGAGACTAGCTTTGTTTAGACGCATTTCCTCTTTTCCCTTTTGCTCTGATATATAGATCACAATGACTTTATTTGGCAGGAACCAGGCTAGATTACAAAGGAACTTGATGTATCTAGCTGCTATTGCTGATTCACAACCTCAACCACCTAGCATGCATTCCCAGGTAGTTGGCTGCAATAATTTTACATCAAAAGGAATTCGTAGAGAAGAATGAATCATATTGTTTCGCGTGGAATGCACTAACAATTAAAAAGAAAATTCAGACGATTGTGTAAGGAACAAACCTCTTGAGACAGTCCCAAAAAGGGGAGTTTTATTTATGAAGAGTACAATTGACGATAAACAAAACGCCTCCAAGAGTACAAGCACACGAAGTAAGATAGAAAATTTGACGAGAAAGTAAATGAATTGAAATTACATATTCTCTGTTCGAGAGTTGATTTTTCGGAGAGGGGTTCCCTTCTATGCTTCTCCTTCTCTTTTATATTGCTTCTTACGGTTTTTTCTTTGTAAAACTACTTGGAACCGCTAGTCGTCCTGCAACTATCCACGTTCTCCGTCATGGATGTTAACAAACTACCACTTTCAACTGCAGCCATTATCTTCATTATTTAACCGCTTGCAATCAAGATTCTTGGATCGTGAAAGGTGGTATAACTCCTCATTAACTGTCTTGATAACCGCAAACAAAATACTATATTCGCGCAGGTCTTGGACGTTCCGTGGATTTAGAGGATAGTGCATTCGCCCGGACGAGGATTTGGGCGATAGTGAGTTTGCCCAGAACTTGGGCGTTTCATAAACTTGGGTGATGATAGGCCTCAACATCTAATTCCGTCTTGGATTCTTTACACGACTTTATTCGGACCCAACTTTTGCATCTCCCAATTGAGCTTCTCTTCCTGGGCCACCTAGTTGGGCAATTGGGCTTCATTTTTGTGTGTCAACACATATGCTTGAATTTCGATCTTTGATTTCTCATCCGGTAAACTGAATACTTCTATTTGGTCCCAATATCATTGTTTTGTTTTCTTGAAGACATGGCTTTAAATAAGTTAGATCCCTCTAAAATGGTTTAAACTTTCAAATGAGGTGGTTTAACATGATACCAAAGTAAAAACAGAAGGCTCGATGTTGCCCTTCAAGAAAATTGTTCACACGTTAGGCCTTCTATGAAAAATGAATCATCCCTACACATGAGATTGGGGGGAGTGCTGGAGGCATAATTTTTAGATAAATAAGTTTGATCCCTGTATGAGAGTTTAACCTTTTAGATGAGTTGATTTAATAATTTCCATAATAACTAATTCCAGCAAGTGTGAATGTTGTTATTATGATATTTTATCATAGTGAATGATCGATTCGTGAAGGTGGAAATGATTAGTTCTTGTTTGAAAAACTTCGCTAAAATTTAATTAACTTTTTAACTTGTTAAACTTCATTTTAATCACACATTTAATAGACCCACAATTTTTATCAACTTTTCAACCACAAATTTTATCAATTTTTATGAAAAAAATGATATGGTATTACTTTTATCAAAAACTCTGTCAAACAACCCTTACACTTGTATCTAAAGTATCGTTCACCATCTTGTGATGTCTTGCAGTATCCGGGAGGTGGGATTTTGCAGCCTGGTGCACACTACATGCAGCATCAACAAGCTCAACAAATGACGCCTCAATCACTTATGGCTGCTCGCTCCTCTATGCTATACAGTCAACAGCAATACTCAGCACTTCAACAACAAGCTTTACACAGCCAGCTTGGAATGACCACAGGAGGAAGCAGTGGACTTATGCTGCAAGGGGAGCCTCATGGTGCTGGAGGTAGTGTGGGACTTGGAGGTGTAGGATTTCCTGACTATGGCCGCAGCACCACTGGGGAGGGGCTGCATGCCGCTGGAAGGGCAATGGCAGGTGGAGGTAAGCAAGAAGTTGGCAGCAGTGGGCATGCAGAAGGGCGCGGTGGAAGCTCAGGCGATGGGGGCGAGTCTCTCTACTTAAAAGATGCCGATGATTGAATTTGAGGTGAGTATGGTTGATGAATCTAGTTTTTCTGTTAACTCGGGAATGTTGAATTAGGTACCCTCTATCTCAGAAACTGAAGGTCTGTTGTTATGGACTTGTAATCTATTTATTAGGGAAAGAACTGGATTTTCATATGGAATGTGAGGATTGTTGGTGCTATAAAATCTTGTATATTTCTATTTCCTTCTATTATGTGTTTTGGTTCAATCTTGTCTCTGTCCATGGCATCTGTAGTTCGAGAGTAAAAACACGTCTTTGTTTTAACCCTTTTTATGTTGACTACAACTTATATTTTATCTATTTTTCATTGAAATTAAAATGTTTTAACTTATATTTTGTTGTCTCTTTTGGATTCTGTGCGGAAAGGTTTCAAGTCCTTGTCCATTGGTTATTATTGTTATGTGATGGTGAATGAGCTTGGCAAGATGCTTGCATGCTGTGATTTATTTAATAAGTGTTTTGGATTCGTGCATGTCTTGCACCTTTTTTGCTCTCTTTCGTCCCCGTATGTCATCATTCGTCGATTACATCTTAAAAGAAATTTATTTATTTTTTAATGTCTTGCACCTTTCTTGCTCTCTTTTGTCCCACATCTCATCATCCGTTGATTATATCTTAAAGAATTTTTTTTTTTATATTAAAAATTCTACCTATTAGCATTTAGTTCGGTCGATAAGAAATCTAGCAGTTGTTTCAACTTTTAAAATTGTACGAGCCTAGGCACGTTTTTTTAACACAAATTAGCATTGGTAACCATAATGAATAATTTATCTTAAAAGAACAAGGATATGGATTTACTTTTAGGATGAATATTGTTGAAACTGGCACGTAGACTTCGTTCGGCTAAAGACATATAGAGTTGTCATTCTTAAAGTTTTAAATTGTTAAGGATTTGTTATTATATGAATTTGATATTCGATTATCATGTTTTATGTTATAAATGTTTCTCATGACATATTAATGCACGTCATTGCATCCATATACATATATGAAGTTTCGATGAATAAAAAGTTTCCGAGTGTTATGAGCCAAGGACTATTTCAAAAAGATGTGTTATTCCAATGTTTTGTTCAGAGGTGTACATCTCTACCATGAAACATGAGCGGTAAATGGGGCGTGGGGAATCGATGCACTTGACCAATTGTCAATGTTTAATATTCAATGATAATGTTAATATTAATCGCTTGTGGTACTACTAATAGAAGGAATCATGTTTCAAATAATAATTGTCATTGCATTCTAACTAGTTAGGCGATACATCAAATGAGCTCACAATATTAATGTTTAGTTTTCGAAGTAATGAAAGGAAATTGGATACATAATAAAAAACACTTAATTCATATGCATATTATAGACATATATCATATGCATGATGTTTACTTACTGGACGTTTTAGCTCATTCTGCGATATCCGTCCCCACTTTTGAAATGAAGCAAGCAAGCAGATTCAAAACGATGACTCGTGGTAACACGGACTCAATAATATCACATTTAAATGAATTCGTTTTGTAATTAAAATTAACATTCAATTTAATTGTTTTATATTTATAAATTATTTTAAAATAATAAGTCATTAGTATTCATCTTGTCAAAGAAAAATTTAATCGTATTTATGATTTTAAGAGTATTTAAGATAATACTTCTAAATTTGGGTATCTAGATTTGGGGGTGCTACATATCGACATCCTGAGAATGAGGAAGGCACTGAAGAAGTTCTCTAGCATTTTGTTTGGATATAAATGAATTAAGGTAAAGGAGTGGGTAGGTAGATGGACATGATATACCTGATTTTTGAAAAAATAATGTTAAAATCTGATTTTTAAAATGATAAGTTAAAAACTATATTATTGTGTAATTTTCTCATTTTTGAAATGTGTGAATTGACATACAAAAATAAGGCCCAATGATTAAATGAGGCCAAATTATGTGGTTCAAGAAATGGAGTCCAATTAGGAAAATTGAGGAATAGGCCCAAATAAGACCATTTTAAAATATAGTGTCAACCCACGAGTAAAGGACTAATCGTCCAAACCTGCAGAATGCCTAGAATCTGAGCGAATGGAGTGCTCTATTGTCGCTCAGAACGACTGTCTCACTCTCGCCCAATCCTTCAAGATGCCTAAGGTCTGGATGAATATATCGTTTTGTTCAGTTATTGAAGCGGTTATTGAGAAACCTTATCACACCCTACGATCCAAGAATCTCGGTTACAAACGGTTAAATAACAAGAGCAATAACAACAGTTGCTAACGACAGTTCCTTGACAAGTCAGCCATCACGAAGAAAGTGGGTAGTTATAGAGTGCCAGCAGTTTCCAAGCAGTTCTACAAGAGAAAATCGGCAAAGGAGTATAAAAAGGAAAATAAGACATAGAACCAACCCCCGAAAAATCAACTCTCGAACAGAGAATATGTAACTTTAATTTCCTTTACTTTTCTGTCAAATTTTCTAACTTACTTCGTGTGCTTGTGCCCCTTGGAAGCATTTTGTGTCTTGTCAATTATACTCTTCATAAACAAAACATCCCTTTTTGGGACTGTCTCAAGAGGTTTGTTTCTTGCATAATCGTCTGCACTTTTCTTGTAATTGTTAGCGCATTCCACGCGAAACAGTGTGGTTGAAAAGATGTGGAACCTATGAAATATGTGGTTAAGATTGATTGTTTGATTTTGACTTAGATTAAAATCAGATTTTAATTCGGCCCAAACATGCCCTACACCGACGTAATTAGATTTGCTATAGGATTGTGGCACAAAACATTGCAAAACTAGTGCATTGGAGAATTGTATGCTGAAAAATAAGAACAATAGGATATTGACGGGAAGAATGTTTTCTGACATAAAATAACAGTTGTAATGTTTTAGTCCATTGTTTTACATTGTTTTGTTTTTGAATGTGTATCTTGGTTGTGGGGAGATTATGAAGCATATTAAGTTTAATATATTTCATGATACCATTAAATACTTGATTATAAATACATGACGTGTATTGCACGTTCTTCTTACTATACAATAAATAATAGAAATCATATTAAATGTTGTGTTACAAATAAGCCACGTGCATCACACGGGCTGAAAACAAGTTTAGAACACATTCTTGTATATATTCTTCAAGTTAAATTGCTAACATAACACATTGGTATGCTTTCCTTTTCCTTTTATGTTTTCCTCATGTTATCATTCAAGAAGATATGTCAACTGCTGCACAAGATTATAACAAGAAAGGCCAAATTTATAAGAAGGGTAGATCAGTTCTTTAACTTCTGATCGACGAAATCAGAACCAAACCAAAAAGATATATTTTCATTTTTTTGAGGGTCCGTGGAGGTGGGTAGCAGTGGAAATGGCGGGATTAGGGGTGGAAAGAAAATTACTGGCATGGCGTAATGGACGAGATTTTGGAGGTTGGGATGGGTGTGGTGAGTGAAGAAGATGATGAAAAATTGGGTCCTTTTGTCATTCTTCATTTTAGAGAGGCTCTATTTTTTTTATTTTTTAATTTTTAATTTTTGGGGATTGTTTTTAAGTCCAGGCAAATTTATCATTCTACTTGATCTCAAATTGGACGGAATAGGGACGAACTCTGCCTATTTTCTGAAAGGTTGGGATGAAAGATGCAAATAAAAAAGGTTGGGGGCATATCTCAGACGTGTTTAAAAGATTGGGGACAGAATATGGAATTTTCCCTTCTGGTGAATGGGTGACAAAAAGTATGATATTGCACAGTGCATTTCAATTTGAATTCTCACATTCAGGCATCCATTGGCGTCTTCAGCATTTGTGCTTGCATCTATGTTTGTGTGCTGCCCAGCGCTGCAGAAATGGTTTCCAGAACTGCCCAGAGATGTAAGCGCTCACCTATATTTATACACCTACTGAAATCCGAATCCCCAACTCAATTTGAAACCCTAACCCCTCATCAAAAATTCAAAACAGACTGTAAAATCGACACAAATGATGCATTAACCTGCTTTTATAATATGCTCAAAATGAAACCCTCGCCACCCATATCGTCATTTAACAAATTGCTAAGCTCTGTTGCCAAAACCAAGAATTATCAAGTTGTCATTTCTATGTATTGGAGGATGGTTGAAGTTAACTTATTGCCTGATACTCTTACGCTGAAAATCTTGCTCAACTGTTACTGTAGCTTGAAAACGGTCGCTCTTGGCTTTGCTGTTATGGGTGGAATTATAAAGAGGGGATATAGTCCTGATATATCTACCTATAATACACTGATTAAAGGGCTGTGTATGGAAGGTAAGATTGATGATACAGTTATGCTCTTCAATAAAATTGTTCAAATGGGGTTTCAACCAGATGTTACAACTTGGGGTATTTTGACTAATTGGTTATGTAAGTGTGGAAATACAGAGATCGCACTTCGATTGCTAAAAGAAGTAGAGGACAGTAATGGAAGGTTTGGTTTAACATTTACCCCTAATTTAATTATTTATAATACACTCGTTCATGGCCTTTTCAAAGAGGGATTGCTGGAGAAAGGTAAACTATTATTTCTGGAGATGAAGGGTAGGGGAATTATGCCAGACTTAATTACGTATAGTGCTTTAATTCATGGTTTGTGCGAGGCTGGTGGGTGGGATGAGGCAAAGCAGTTATTCATTGAAATGATAGATCAGGGCATTCGTCCTGATGAAACATTGTTTAATATCTTAATCGATGCACTTTATAAGGAGGGGAAGACTAAGGAAGCTAATGGCCTATTAAGCTTGATGATTAAGATGGGTGAAGAGCCAAGTTGTGCTACATATAATATATTGATGAATGGGCTTTGCTTAGATAATAGGATTGATGATGCAAGGGAGTTATTTGTTTTGATGGAGACTGAAGGCCATAAGCGAAATGTTTTTACATATAATATATTGATGAATGGGCTTTGCTTAGATAAAAGGATTGATGATGCAAGGGAGTTATTTGTTTTGATGGAGACTAAAGGCCAGAAGCGAGATGTTGCAAGCTACAACGTGTTAATTGGCGGGTATTGCAAGTGTCAGAAATTGGAAGAGGCTATGAGGCTTTTCAAAGAAATGGTACGCAAAGAATACAAACCAAATGTTTTTACGTTTAACACTTTGTTGGTTGGTCTATTTAAAGTAGGTAGAGTTGAGGATGCACGAGAGCTTTTTGAGAAGATGAAATTTCATAAAGTCATTCCGAATTCTGCTACTTATGTTGTATTATTGTNGAGTTATTTGTTTTGATGGAGACTAAAGGCCAGAAGCGAGATGTTGCAAGCTACAACGTGTTAATTGGCGGGTATTGCAAGTGTCAGAAATTGGAAGAGGCTATGAGGCTTTTCAAAGAAATGGTACGCAAAGGATACAAACCAAATGTTTTTACGTTTAACACTTTGTTGGTTGGTCTATTTAAAGTAGGTAGAGTTGAGGATGCACGAGAGCTTTTTGAGAAGATGAAATTTCATAAAGTCATTCCGAATTCTGCTACTTATGTTGTATTATTGTGTGGATTTTTCAAAAATAAATGCCTCGGGGATGCAATGAAGCTTTTTCGCACTTTGGTAAGATCTGGTCTTAATCTTGGCATAGAGGTCTATAATACTGTTCTTGGTGGATTATGTAAAGCAGGAGAACTCGATTTAGCTTGTGAGCTATTTGGGAAATTGTCTCATAGGGGCTTGGTATCAAATGTTACATACAACATTATGATTCATGGCTTTTCAAAACATGGAAATATGGAAAAGGCAAATGATTTGTTTTTGAAGATGGAAAGGGAAGGATGTGCACCTGATTTGATCTCTTTTAACACGCTCATGCAAGGATTTTGCAATCATAAAGAGACATCAAAAGTGGTTGAACTTCTTGTGAAAATGAGGGACAGAAATATCTTCCCAAGTGATCACACGATATCATTAGTTGCAAATATTTTGTGCAAAGATGTAAATTATACGAAATATCTAAGCTTGATTCCAAAATTTCCTTCCCAAGGTTGAATTAAAGATGAAATGCTATAGTCTCGAAATTTTTAGCTTTTTGGTCCCCCCAACTGATGTGAAAGATGTATTTTTTTTTTTTGATAACCGTGGATGTCCCGGCCACCGAGCCCGCACCGCGACTAATCCCCCAAGGCCCTGAAATATACGGCCGAGAACTCGTCTCAGTGGCCCCGAGAGGACAC
>CAIGRK010074485.1:0-10789 GCA_903798315.1 Fraxinus greggii
TTTACTTGTTTGAATTTAGATTAATTCTTCGAAAAAGTTTTAAAAACCAATTCTCCCCCCTCTTGGTTAGTTACTCTTGGGCTAACATCGTAGGCTGTCCAAAATGTGGGGGATTTTTCTTTATCATTTTTTGAGAGCGCAAGAATCATTATTACATTCAGGGTGTGTTTAAGCCACAATATTTTAAAAGAATGTATTCTGGGATTGTAGATAGATGGAGAATATGTGGTTGAAAAAGAATGAAAAGTTATTGATGTGATGGAAAATATTATTTTATTGAAGAATGTGTGGCTGAAAATGAGTAGAAGAATGAAAATGAAAATTTCAATGTGTACCAAACATGGCCTCAAGAAGCAATAATTCATCTTTGGGTCGAAGATTAAAATGATGAATTGGAGTTTTCAAGTTCTTCATCGTATTCCTTGTCTGGGTGATATCTTTTCTTATTTTTTGTATAATTTTCAAATGGAAATGTTAGGCTAAAGTTTTTATAAATTGGATGGATGATGACCCTTATTAAGCATTAATTTCAATTCAAGACTTGTTAATTTAATTATTTCTTGTGTTCTTGATTACTTATGCATTTAAATTGTGTTGTTTGAATGATTGACCATCATTTAGATAACGTGTTGCCTATTTGTAGTGTTGAGAGACTTACAATAGGTAGAATACTACATATTTAACACATGGGCAATAGATATTAAGAATATTATTTATGGCGTGTGCAATCGCATGAANCATCGTATTCCTTGTCTGGGTGATATCTTTTCTTATTTTTTGTATAATTTTCAAATGGAAATGTTAGGCTAAAGTTTTTATAAAATGGATGGATGATGACCCTTATTAAGCATTAATTTCAATTCAAGACTTGTTAATTTAATTATTTCTTGTGTTCTTGATTACTTATGCATTTAAATTGTGTTGTTTGAATGATTGACCATCATTTAGATAACGTGTTGCCTATTTGTAGTGTTGAGAGACTTACAATAGGTAGAATACTACATATTTAACACATGGGCAATAGATATTAAGAATATTATTTATGGCGTGTGCAATCGCATGAAATATTCTTGTTATTAAATGCATGTTTTTCATATGAATTCAAATCAGGAATAGGATCTGGTCGTGTTAAATATAGGTTTGATATTTCTTGGAAGAGAATATTAAATAAAATTGGATTATTGATTGTCACTAAAATTAGAAAACACTACTTTATACGGGTTGAGAATTGGAAATAATATTAATAGGGGATTCGAAATCCAATACGATTACTCACATATTTGACAGAACAATTATTATTGCTTTCTTAGTTTAGAATTAGTATAAATGACAACATAATCACCTCTTTTGTGTCACGAACGTCAAATTTAATATTAACTAGTGAATTATGATTAGACATTATTTCTCGGGGGACGATAACCCACAACTCACTTGATCTATTATTTGTCAACGATCATGTATGCTTATGGGTTTCAACGTAACAAGTATCCATGAACTCTCAGTTCATTTAAGATTTTATCTATGTAGATCGGAAAAATTCAAGCAATCTTTTAGATTTATCTTTATAAATCAAGTTACTTCTCCCAAGTTTTTCATGAAGAAATTATTTGACAACCAAAATTTCACCTGTTGAAGTATAGGGAAGTTGTTTTCCATTAATAATATGTCATCTACATAAAATATATTAGGACTATGATCACGCTCCCCCTCTTCTTCTTGCAAACACATAGTTCATCTTCATTTTTTTATAAAATTAAACGTTTTGATTGTCTCATCAAAGTGAATATTCCAGCTCCATGAGGCTTGCTTCAATCTATATATGGATTGATCAAGCTTACATACCTTGTAAGTATATTTGGATTCAAAGCCTTGGAGTTGTGTTATGTTCACTTTCTCTTGCAAGTTCCTGTTAAAGAATGCAGTTTTTGACATCCACTTGCCATAATTCATAGTCGGTATACTACTATTGCAAGTAAAATCCGAATAGATTTAAGTACGGCTATAGGTGAAAAGGTTTTAATCAAAGTCAACAATTTGTCTTTATTTGTAATTTTTTGCTACTAGCCTTACTTTATTATGTATGGATGTTTCCATCTATGTCGACTTTTTTTCTTGTAAACTCATTTAAAGCCAATAAGTTTTATCCCATCAGGAGGCTCAACCAAGGTTCAAACCTCGTTTATAGACACCGAGTTCATCTGGGATTCCATGGCTCTACCATCAGTTTAGGTCAACACTTGACTTTACATCAGTGTAATTAATAGGCACATTGTCGTTGATTAGTAATTATGGATTTTTACTTTTCAGGAGCTCAAATAATCCTACAAAATTTACATGGAGTTGACGTGTCCTCAAGAGTCTATACTTCCTAATGAACAGTATGTTCCTCAGTAGGTGTTGTTCAGACTCGGGTTCATCTATTTAGTCAACTATATCTATGTACTCTTGAATTCCTTCAAGCTCTATTTTGCTCCCACTGCCCTCTCTTAGAATAAACTATTTCTCTAGAAATATGGCATTTCTTGAGATAAACACTTTCTTCTTAATGGGATTATAGAATTGATGTCCAATTGTCTTTTTTTGATATCCCATAAATATGCATTTATTGAATTTAGCCTCAAGCTTATCTGCTTCAGTGTGCTTCACTTAAGTATCACGGCTCCAAGCTTTAATATGAGACAAGCTGGGCATTTTGCCTTTCCATAACTCGTANGTTCATCTATTTAGTCAACTATATCTATGTACTCTTGAATTCCTTCAAGCTCTATTTTGCTCCCACTGCCCTCTCTTAGAATAAACTATTTCTCTAGAAATATGGCATTTCTTGAGATAAACACTTTCTTCTTAATGGGATTATAGAATTGATGTCCAATTGTCTTTTTTTGATATCCCATAAATATGCATTTATTGAATTTAGCCTCAAGCTTATCTGCTTCAGTGTGCTTCACTTAAGTATCACGGCTCCAAGCTTTAATATGAGACAAGCTGGGCATTTTGCCTTTCCATAACTCGTATAGAGTTTTTGTTAACCGACTTTGATGGGACACGATTTAATTATATATGTTAACTGATGGTCGTACATGCCCATCAAAACTTTAAGTAGATTGCTTGATCATTGATTTACTTATTTATGAAGGCGATATTTAAGAATACATGATTATTATGTCCATATAACATGTGTAGCCTACTGAGTATTTCTTTAAGATGCTCATTTCTATCTAACATTTTCAGAGTGCTCGGAGATTCTACGGTGGCTTGACGTGAATGGTATAATTTATTTTAGAGAAATTGAATTCATCCCTTATGTTTTAGATTGTCACTTTTTATGTTTAATAACCCTTCTGGTGCCCAAAGATTTATAGTTTAAGTTTATAATTGGAGACTATAAATTTTAACATTTGGACATGTGTTTTCATGACTTTCCAGTATTCTGCCCTTGTCTTAAAATTTATTACGGTTTTTATATTTAGAATTTCAGCATGTTTTTTATTGGAAAGTGATCCTTTATGAGTATCTATCATATGCAACTAAACGCAGGTCAATCGGAATCCCGTGGAATTTATTATAGAATTTTTATTAAATTGCAACGGGTGAAATTTGGGAATACAGTTCAGCTTGTTTGAAAAATATTTTCAGGCCTCGAATATTGTCATTGAGAACCCAAATTTTTATATGTCGTACATGAGTTTCATACTCACTACTAAATTTTCATAAATTTTAGTCGAGGTTTGTTAAGTCAAATAATTTTTGAAGTCACTTTGCACCCGGAGAAAAACTGTTTTCAACTTGTTAATTTCTTTAGAACTCATTCCAGATCATTTTGTTCCATATTTTTCTCTAAGTCCATATGTTTAAAGTGGTTAACATTTTACAATATTTATTAATTAATTTAAATTTAACAATCTTTCTTAATCTCGTATTTTGAAGATTTACGTTAAAGAACTTACGTTTGGTAAAGCGTCGGGTTATAAGAATTTGAAGCATTACAGTTTGATATCAGAGCACAGTTTACCTTTTTGTAGACTTGTGAAACATAAGCTTGGTTCACAAAATTTTAAGAATCATGTGTCAAATAGATTGTTTTAGTTACCATCATTCATGCCATTGCCACAATCACCGACTCTAGGTAAAGAAGATTTTGAGAAATTTATGTTACGATATGACATTTAAAATATTTATGAGTGATTGTATCTATTTAAACCATGAGATTTTATGCTTAAAGAAGTCAAGTTTGAGAATGTGATTGAGTTATTTTTTAAAATTTTACTAAAATTTTGAGAAAATGACTAAATTATCAATCTCTATATTAGACCTCATAAAAGATATTAGAAATCCACCTAGTCAGACTTTACATAATTGGTTTGGCACAGTTGGCGTGGACTAAGAGAACATGTAGGAAGACGTGTTTATTGATGCCTCGTTGATATGGGCAAGCACAATAGGGAGATGTTAGTAAGGTAGAGGGATATAAGGCAACTAGGCCATATGGTCACTCATCTGCTTATTGATACCTTGCCAGAAGAATGGCTAGAGATCGCTAAATCAATTAACAATTATTTGTGGGAGAGTTGTTGTACTTACCTTGCTCGAGAAATTGACTATAAGGCCTTCTGCACAGAGCTGATGATGCAATGGGAGCAAGCCCAAGAAGATGTACTTGCAATCCCTGAGGATGATAGTGTACCTGCTAAAATGTACATTTGTGAAGATGCACCTCCGCCTATTTTAGACAATGAGTCGTAGCCTTCTAAGAAACCTAGTGTTCTTGGAGCATGGATTAATGATGATGATGGCAAGGATGAATAGTGGCATGGATTCTTAGTAGTTTTTATTAAGTTTAGTTCATGTTGATGTCAAGTAGGATTTCCTTCTTTTCTTTTTAGTTGATTAGCGTCAAACGCCATTTCATAGTTGTATTCCTCATAAAAGATCTAGTTAATAATAAAATATGCTATTTCCTATTTGTGGTTTCCCATTATATTGTGCAATGTGTGCGTATTGTGATTTTCCTAAAGATTACAAACCTATTCCATTTTTTATATGAAAGAAATGGCACCAACATCAAATGTAAAATCAATTAGAGAACTACAGCAAGCCATGGAAGAAATGAGATGGGTCTTGATGGCACAAGCTACTTCGATAGTATCAATGGCTCCAACAAGACAATATGTACCTATAGTACCATATGTCCCAATACAAACTACTCCAGCTGTGCCAATCATTGAGCAGTTTTGTTGATACTGCTCTTCTAGCTTTGATGGCGATAAAGACCATTTGGCAGCAGAGAAATGGCTCTGCACAATTGAGAAGGTCTTTTGGCACAACTTGTCTAGAAAATTAGAGGGTACTGTATGCAGAAAGAACTGATATAGGGAGATAGAGACATCACTGAATATTAAAGGTAGTTTGAGGAATCATCCCATATGCCCAGCATCTTGTGAATACGGAGCTCATGCAAGACGTTTTGAGAAAGAACTGCATCCTGAGATCACGCAGATTATGAGTTTGCACGAACTCACCACATATCAAGACGTTGTAAGAAGGCCCAAACTATATCATTCTTGGGTTACAAGCTCGAAGATAATGACTACAAAATGATATCAGAAAAAGGAAGTGGCATGATCGGGACAAGGATAAGAGCTCTGGATAGTTCAAGAAATAGAACAATAGACCTATTCATAAACAATCTAGCAATCATTTTCCTCTGTGTCCTATGTGCAACAAATCTTATGGGGTGAATGCTTGTTTAGCAAGATGTTTGTTATAATTGCGGTGAGTAATTATGCTTCTGGATGTTGGACAATGCCAATTAAGGATACTAGACATGCAAATAAGAAGAAGGCGAGGATTTGTCATGACACATGATGAGGCCGCCCATGATCCAGACGTAATTACATGTATTTTATATGTCTGTAGTATTCCTGTTTACGTTCTTATTGATTTTGGTGCGACGCATTCATTTATATCTACGGCATGCTTAGCCAAGATCAATGTCTCATGTGAGAAAACTAGTAGAATATTAGAAGTTAGTATGCCATTAGAAGGAATCATTGACACAAATAAGATTGCTAAGGCGGTACAAATAGATTTTGATGTGCTAGCCCTAGCGACAGATTTACATATCATAGAATTAAAGGATTTTAACATTATTTTGGGTATGGACTGGTTAGGTAGCAATAGAGCTACAATTTTATGTTTCGAGAACGAAGTGATCTTCAAAAGGCCTGGAGAGGAAGAGTTTAGGTTTTATGGTTCGAAGATTAAGGCATTTCCCCATCTTATCTCGACTATGCAGGCGGAGAGGTTATTAAGGAAAAGACTCATCAAAGATATCTTGCTAGTCTTTCTGGTGTACCATCAAAAGAGACGCATTGGATAAAAGTGCATGTTGTGTAGGAATATACTGACGTATTTCCTGATAACTTACAGGGTGTCCTATTTAATAGACAAATGGAGTTTACAATAGATTTGATACTTGGAACTTCGCTGTATCTAAGACTCCATACCAAATGGCACCAAAAGAACTGCATGAGTTGAAGATGTAGTTGGACGAACTTCTGAATAAAGGTTTTATCAGACCAAGCTTGTCTCCGTGGGGAGCTTCGGTACTTTTTGTGAAGAAGAAGGTGAGACAATTACAATGTGTATTGACTATCTAGGGATAAACAATTTGAATGTCAATAATACTTCCTCACCCAAGTATTGAGGATTTATTTAATAAATTTAATGAAACGACCGTGTTTTCAAAGATTGATTTGAGGTCAGTCTACCATCAACTAAAGATCAAGCCGAGTGATATATCTAAGATAGCATTTAGGACTCTCTATAGACATTACGAGTTTACAGTTATACCATTTGGGCTTACTAATGCCCCTGTAGTATTTATAGGTTTGATGAATTGGGTATTTCATTAGTATCTAGACACATTCTTTATTATGTTTATTGACGATATACTAGTGTATTTGAGAGATTATCAGCAACATGAAAATCATTTGAGGACAATTTTGGAAACGTTACGCAAGGAGAAATTGTATGTCGAATTCAAGAAGTGCGAATTTTGATTAGATCGAATAGGATTTTTGGGACACATTATAACAGTCAAAGGTATAGAGGAAGATCTAGTAAAGTTAAAGCTATAATTAATTGGCCAAGATCTACGATTGTTGGAGATGTAAGGAGCTATCTATGTTTAGTCAGATTCTATCAGCGATTTATAGAAGGCTTCTTTAAGATAGTAGGTCCACCGACATAATTGACTCAAAAGGGTGTAAGTTTGTACGGTTTGAAAAGTTTGGAGAAAGCTTCCTAGAATTGAAAGATATATTATTATCCACTTCAGTATTAGGAATACCAGAGAAATCAGATGGGCTTTTGATCTATAGTGATGGAAATGTGATAGCCTATGCATCCAAACAGTTAAAACAATGTCAGAGGAATTATCCAACGAACGATTTAGAACTTGCATTGGTATTTCACGCTATTATGATTTGGCATCATTACTTATATTGAAGCAAGTGTGAGATTTGCTGTGATAACAAGAGTCTAAAGTACTTCTTTACCCAGAAAGAATTAAATATGAGACACCAATGATGGCTAGAGCTAGTAAAAGATTATGATTGTACCATCTTTTACTATCTTGGTAAAGCTAATGCAGTACTAGATGCTCTTAACAGAAAGAATATGGGTCACTTATCAGCACTATGTACACAACAAGACCAGTTAATCCAAGAATTTGAAAACTTGAGAATAGAAGTGCTAACACCACCAGCTTGAGCTTCAGAGAAGTTTACAAGTTTTGTTTTAAAATCAACCCCTCTTGGAATTAGCCTTTCTTGGAATAGATCAGGGCCGATGTTGGAACTGAGAAAAGGAAGAAATTTGAGATAAGCAATGATAAGGTACTAATGTTTAAAAGCCGACTGTGTGTACCTAAGGATGAAGGACTAAGAAAAGAGATTAGACCGAGGCTCATTCCGCTCCCTATGTCACACACCCCAGGCTACACAAAAATGTATAGAGGCTTACACAATACATTTTGGTGGAGGAATATGAAAGGAAGAATAGCTTTGTTCGTGTCAAAGTGTATTATTTGTCATCATGAAAAAGCAGAGCATCAGAGGCCATCAAGGCTATTAAGTTCAACGATATACCGGAATGGAAGTGGGAAAAGATTTTGATCGATTTATAGTGGGTATTCCTATGATTCCATCTGGGTCATAGTAGACCGACTAACAAAATCTGTCCATTTTCTACCTATTCGTATGACTTTCAGTCTGGAACAGTTTTCACAGTTATATGTTAGAGAGATTGTTCGACTTCATTGGGTACCAACGTCCATTGTTTTGGACAAAGACCCAATATTCACTTCAAAAATTTGGAGGAGCCTTCAGACATCTATGGGAACTAAGTTGTTTTTCAGTATGAATATTATCCTCAGACCAATGGACAGTAAGAACGAACTATCCAAGTACTAGAAGATATGCTGAGAGCATGTACACTGGACTTGGGTATTCAATTTGATCTTTTTTTTTTTTTTTTGGGATTAGGATGAAAGTAAATTGGATGAGTTTATTAGATTTATGTGTTGAATTCTGGTGTAATTCAAATTACTAGGTAGAGTCCTACTTTCAAAATGAGACCTTCTAAACTACACCATCCACATTGAAGTAAATTTGCTTCCATTGGTATTATTTCCATACAGTACACGCACCTTCATTCAAACCCAAGCAAAGAATTCGAGAAGAAAATTGGAAATGAATTCGGTTCAACGTAGTCACAACATTATCACGGTGAACTAAGGTAGGATCACTACACTAAGTTTATCGTCAAATAAATTTAATTGACATTCACACATGCTATTCTTTATGTTTGCTCATAAAAGTATGTGAAGTGCTTTTATTGGTTCTTCTTAAATGCTAATGTCAAAAAGATTACATGTTTAACTGATAGTCGCAGAGGCTCATCAAAACTTTAACTAGATCGTTTGATGATCAATTTGATTATTTATGAAGGGAATATGTAAGAATATATAATTAGATGAATGATTATTAGGTTCATATAACATGTGTAGCCGCTGAGTATTTCTTTGAGATGCTCATTACTATCTAACATTTTCAAAGTGATCGGAGATCCTATGGTGGTTCAACGTGAATGGCATAATTTATTTTAGAGAAATTGAATTGATCCCTTATATTTTAGATTGTCAGTTTTTATATTTAATAACCCTTGTGGTATTCAAAGATTTGTATTTTAAATTTATACTCCGTGACAGTAAATTTTTGAGATGTGCTTTCATGAATTTCCAGCATTCTGCCCGTCTTTAAAAATTTACTATGGTCTGTATATTTAGAAATTCAGCATGTTTATATATTGGGAAATAATCCTTTATGAGTTATCTATTATATGCAACTAAAAATAGATTGATTGGAGTTCCGTGGAATTTATTATAGAATTTTTAGTAAATTGCGACCGGTCAGATTCGGGAATAGAGTTCAGCCTCTTTGAAACATATTTTCGAGCCTCGAATGTTTTCGTTGAGAGCCCAAATTTTTATATGTTATATGAGTTTCATAATTCTAAAAAATTTCATAAATTTTAGTCGATGCTTGCTAGGTCAAATAATTTTTGTAGTTCAATGTTCACCTGGAGAAAAACTATTTTCAACTTGCTGATTTCTATAAAAACTTATTCCAAATCATTTTGTTCCCTATTTCTCTCTAAGTCCATAAGTTTAAAATCGTTAATATTTTACAATATTTATTAATTAATTTAAATTTAACAATGTTTCTTAATTTGGTATTTTGAAGATTTACGTTAAAGAACTCACGTTTTGTAAAGCATCGGGGTTACGAGAATCCGAGGCGTTACGTTGCTTGGAAGTCTCATATCCTTTCACGCATGATTGTTCATCATACAACTCCTTGAGATGAAAAGTTAGTGTGTTAGCGTCCTACCCTCATGTTGCTCTGACAACTGAGGTGACATAACTGCAAGCATCACACATGTTGCTGCATTAGTGTCATCGTTGTGTTTATTATAATAGACATATCTTCCTTAATTGAGTCGTCACCACGTGTCTCTAGAGAGGGCTATTCAAGAACATAACCAATTTTCTTATACTTGAGAACAATTATCAAATTGCGGAGCTAATAAAAAATGTGACCTGGTTGTTAGCAACCAGCATTCCTTCCATATTCATATGCTTACTCATAATTTAATAAACGTATATGACAAAAAATAAAAGAATATTATATAAAATGTATCAATTAATTTAACATTGACTTTTATGAAAATAATTATGTTCTACTATTTAACTCAAATTTATGACATTTTAACATAAATTCATGGAATCCATACTTGATTCCCAGTAGGTTAGAATCCTATTTGGAGTATTAAGACTTTGAGTGTACTTAACATGCTTTAAAAAATATTTGAGTCATCAATTGTATCTCCATACAACTCCTAGATTATCAAGTTGACAACTATTTTTCACATGTCTTATGTGTTAGCTTAACATGCCTCTGAATGATATGGATTAGGGATTCATTTTTTCTATACTGGAGGCGTTTGGTTTTGACCAGTTGTGAATTGATCGGATCAGACATTGTATAATGGAGTGTCAATTCTGGGCAGCCATGTGGTTTCTTTTCTTCATCGCGAGGACTCGGATAGGGAGATCCTATCTCTCCCTAACTAAAAAAGTGGGGGTCGAAGAAAATAGATAAAAGATTACGAGCAAGGGTCTTTGCCAGAGATTCTAGAATTTACATAGCATAAATACGGACATTCT
>CAIGRK010074506.1:0-10129 GCA_903798315.1 Fraxinus greggii
AACGCAAGCAGCAGACATCAAAGCCTGTAATTTTACTGAGCTTGGAAATCTGTCCAGCAACCTGGGAAAGAATTGATTTGGTCTGCCAAACGGTTTTCTACCAAGAGATGGGGCGGCCCCGCCATCCTAGCTTCACATCTGACTTTCCATAATTCCCAAGTGATAATAAGTGGAGTGATGCCTTGAAGAATTCCCGCCTGTGAAGAGCTAGACAGATTTTTCCACCATAAATTCATCATTCCTTTCCAATTCGTAACATAGGGAAAGGATATATTGAAATGAGCTGCAAAATAAGACCAAACTTTTTTTTGCGATATCCCCGTTGCATAGCACATGATCAATGGTTTCTATCGAGGGATTAACACAACATTCGCATTTCGAAACCAATGGGATCCCAATGTTTTTTACTACCTCATCAACTGGCAAGCAATTAAGAAGCGCTCTCCAAGAAACGAATGAAATTCTTTGGGGAACTTGGTAATGCCACAGCCACCATTTCCACGTACATGTAACACCTTTTTCCCTAATCAATTCCCAAGCCGATTTTGTGGAGAAGGAACTATACTTACCGGGCTTCCAGACGAACTGATCAAGCTGTCCAGATAGTTTTATGGCTTATCACTTACCAGACTCTCCCCTAGATGTCATTATCTATATTAGCCCGCAGTGAAGAATACATGATCAAGTCATTTTATATAAGAGAATAAAGAGAGAGAAGTGGTTAGGTGGTGGGGTGCTTGGGGCGGGGCCCGGGGGAAGGCAATGAAGTAAAAGATAAAGAATGGCCCATACTGTAGCAAAGGCTGCCAAGCTTTCACCAGTCAAATTGCACCATACACATTCCATCAATACATCAACAGCCCACGATAAATCACATTCCATTAAATTCTTCATATGGTTAGAATTTACCTCCAAAAAGCTGGAACTTGCTTCATCTAAATTCTAATGCCAAGAATTCGTGGCAAACTAACGGCCATATTTTGCTTTGTCCTGCTCGAATCTTTTCAACGAGTCCTTGAGGCTCCGGGTTGTCACTTTATTATCATCCCATGTATACACACTTACATTTTCCATATACATGTACTCGAAAACAGCGGTGAAAATATTTAACTATTGCGTGTGCAGTGGTCATCTTTTACCAAATTACCACATGCAATAATAGAATGCATATACGTAGCTCATAACTAAAGATACTCTACCACAAGCAAAGCAGAAGAGGATAATAAGACAAGACTGTCAAGTTTTCTAATGCCTCTCATCATCAACACAATAAGGCTCTACACATAAAACCCCTGCAATGGATTCAGTTTGCCTGAAGAATGATCAGACATATTATTCAAGCATAAAATATGGACAATTTTTTTGTGATATCAACTATATAAAGCTACAAGCACAAGTGTGTGACTATGCATGGTAATCTCTGATTTGTGCCGTTATCTCATGTAACCAGCAAACCAGATATGTACCTGTTGATCATTACAATGACACGCTCAAGATGATAGCCAAACTCCCATTTTGCAGCTTCAAGTTGCCATTTCTTAATATTTTAACGAGTGATCCTGCTTATGGAATTTTTGTTGGACTGATAAATGCCATAAACTTTGCAGATCAAAACGTTAAAACAAAACATTGCATATCTTTTAGGTAAATGATAGCAGGAGGAATAGAGGGGGAAAAAATAAATTCTGCTTAAGACAAGACTTGTCTATGCGTCAATGCTCTCCACTTCCATCAATGGGAAGGGGATTCCTAAAATTAGGGGAAACAAAAAGAACTATAAAAGGCCTCTGGATAACTTGTTATTCAAAGATTTCTTATACATCAGCCTCCAGGAAGCTTCTGGAGTAGCCTAGAAGCATCAAAACTCCTTTGAATCTACGAAGTTTTCAGCAATTTATACAGAAAATGTAACAGTCCATAAAACTCATCCGCTCAACCTTTGATGGTTGTACTTCTACAAACTGCATGTTTTTGTTCTCGTAGAATCGGCCCTAATCATCAAACATTTTGGAAGTCAGTTGGCAAGGAAAATCAAGAGATTTGGCTCAAATCTTTGATGCAAAACCGACACTTTCCATGGGATGAAAGACTCGGCCAAGTATAGGTTGTCTCTCATGAAAAATGCGGAGAATAATGCAATTCAGATTTCAGGTGACATCTGGAGGATGATGGAGCTGTTAAAGAATTCGAATGCAAAACACTTGACCATTCTGGAGTACAATTCCAGTTAACAGGACTGGCTTTTATTCCCTTAGGGTGTGGCACCTGAAAACTTGCATTGAGAACCATTGGTGACTCACTACAGATAGAATAACCCAGTGATTGATAACTATACAACGGATTCACATGCCTTGAGTCATAGCCTACGTTCATTGATGCTGAAATCCCAACTGTAGATTCCCTACCCTTCATATTTTCTTTGACATGTGTTGTTTTAACGTCTGAATCAGCATAGCTAACTGGCATATTAATGTTATAGCCAGAAGGAATTCGAATTTTATCAGCGCCAGATGTTATCGGAACACCCAGTCTGTTCATGGATCCTTGTTGTTCAGTGGACAAGTTGCAGCTTCCTATGTATTCATGGCACTCCGAGGGTCTGAATCTCCCACCAAAACTCTTACATGAAAATTGGACTAGTGGTCGATGAGGGGATGACTGTGGTGTACTAACACTACTATCGAAACCAATTGATGATCTAACATCAAATTGTCGTGATAAGGTACGATTTTGAGCATGGTCAAAGCGGAGGGGATCTTTTGAAACCACATGATGGAAGGAATGATCATCCTTTTGAAACTTTTCAGGAGAGACACCATTATCAGCACAAAACTGCTGCTTTACATGGACATTTGTGATCCGTGACTGGTGGGCTGTAACATCTTCATCTTTCTTTACCAACATTAAATTTTTTCCCATCAGTCTGAGAATAGGATTAGAAGTAGCTGGAGTAGGAGATTCAAAATCACCATGACTAGAGAACTTAACCTCAGAATCAATCAATACTTTCTTAGGAATATACCCCGTTGGAGAGTTTGCAACATTGGCTTCGGCTATTGGACTCGGCTCTCTCGTACAGAGCATGGCTGGAGTAAAGCTAGAACTGTCAAATTTTCTCTTTGGATCAGCAATCATCTGATTTTTATCAGCTGGAAGTGAGAGTGAAGCCAGATTCCGTTGCCAATGTTCCGAGTCTTGATAATTCAAAGCAACAGCTTGTGAAGCTCCTTCCTTCCTAGAGCAACAACATGGCTGAGCAGTCTTGAATTTGAGAGAACCCATTTCAGGAAACATCAAGTCAACCTTGGAGACATCCAGGTTGAGGTTTCCTTCTCCTGCACTTGCTGTCGGCTCAAAGGGGGTGGTGAACATTCCCACAATAGGATCAATGCTAGCTCCTGCGAAGCCAGATTTAATCTCGTTTCCTTCAGGAGATCTAGGAGGAATTTTTTCCAAGGATATGGAATCAGATCTTGCTGCAACGGAGTTAGAGATTATTGATGTAGCAGAAGTAGGAGAATATGAAGAACCCCTATCAACTAATTCACGATCATATTTCGAAGATTGAACCCTGCAGGTTGTTAATGAAGAATTTCCTTGAAGATCTTCCAAACCCATACGCCCAGGACTTGGCAAAAAGGATCCTGGTGGTCCAGGTATAGGTATCGGATCGACACCGACAAAGTATTTTCCTTGCCCTTCATCAATGTCAAATTCTGCCACCGTGTGACCATCTGCACAAAACATCTTATGTTCACCATCAAATACTAGCTCAGCTGGATAATGTTCCTTGTATGCTTCAATATAGTGTCGCGAGGCAAGTTGAACATCCAGATCAGCATCATCTATGACCCTAGGATCCATAGAATTGCTAAGAACCATAGAGAGTTCCCCATTAGCCATTTCTGAAGCTGGTTGGCTGACAATGTCCTCAAGAATTGCAACCTCGTTTCCAACAGATTCCACGGCATCATGACAATAAGATTCAGATGATGGCAGTGAGCTCCTCAAAGTCAGGGCTTCCTGTTTCCTGGAGATCATAAATTCCCTTTTCTTTTGGATTTTCAAAGCCCTTGTTCTTTCAACATATTTCTTATCAGAAATCTCTTTCATTTGATCTGCATTTTCACTAAGTTTCTCTTCCAAATCATGTTGCAGGTCAGCTGCAAATTGTGATACAACTGCCTCTTCATCCGATCCTGACATGTAGTGCTGCCGAAGCTTCTTGAAGTCCAGCAATTTTCTTTTCATTTTTGTTTTCGATCCAAAAAAGGATGTTCCACTGACTGGCAACATATTCTCCACCGAAGATGAAAACATTTTAGTTCCAGATGATTTTGGGTTCATAATAGAACTATCAACATTTTTGGCTGGACTAATGTTGGTCTTCTTTCTCTTTTTACTTTGAGAAAGTGCATGACATTCGATACTCTTTGGCAAATCCATATTGCAATCAACTGAGAGGCCACCTTTTCTAAACTGTTTCACATTGTACTTAGATAACACCTGATAATTCTTCTTATAATGGAAGTCTTTAGACTCCAATGACGAACAGCTCGCCCGTTCCCCGTATTCTTCATAAGAATCACAAGATAAATTCTCCTTTCTTCTGCTGCTTTCAGGAGGAGAAAGTTGGTTCTCATCAGGCAAGGCCTGGGAATTCAAAAGACTACTACTCTTTGTGAATGGATTAGCTGTTGATGACTGATGACTTTTGGTTCTCAAGTTCTTTCTGAAACTTTTGTCTGGCTGTTGATTTTCATCCTTATCATTTATCTTCTTTGTGAGATCACTGCGCTTGAAGCCTACCCATTGTTTTATTCTTCCCAAATAATTGAATTTTATCAGATCATGAGCTTTGGGGGGCTGTGTAACGTATCCCTCTTTCCCGAAGCATTTTTCAGTGAGAAACTTCCTTTTCCCACCATCATTAATCTGTGAAAAACCCATGGTTAAAGCTTATTTAGCTGAAAATGACAAACATTTGGACTTTCGATGCAGAAGGCAGTTTGTAAGTTTTTTAAAGTACACATAAAAAATACGACTCCACAATTATTAAACAGTCTGAATTGGAGATATATTAAATATGAAAACATGACCAGTCACCTAGATAGATCGAAAATGAAAAGAGAAAAGTAATTAACAAAAAGCTATTCTAGAGATTATAGAAGCTTGTAGATGACTATTTCAAACCATTCCATGCTTCAATCTGGTGAGTTGAAGAAATAAATATGTGACAGTTAAGATATATTCCTATCTTTGCAAGAAGTAATTCTCTGAATGATGACGGAACAGAAGCTAAACAAATGCTCTCAATTCCAGAAATGAAAATCAACGATTATCACAAGAGGCAACAAAATCACATGCAAAAACAAAACATAAAAGAGGAGAAGAACATACATTGGAACAATGATCTGGCCTTGGAAAGAAACTCTTTTGACCATGGGGAACAAGTTTCAGAAGCTTATGGTGTTTCTGGACAAGATTATTTTTCTTCTTCTTACTCAATAGAATTTTGCTTTCTTTGTCTCTTTTAACAAGTTTCATAAAATCAAAGTCATCATTGGTATTGGAGAATGTCTGCAGATCATTGAACTTCGATAAAATCCTAAGCTTTGTGCCACTGGAGTCAATGTAGACTGCACTTTCCTTATTGGTTTCCTCACGATTAACAGGAGACGGTGTTTTGTTCCTCTCTTCTGCACATGTCTCAATATTTTGAGCTGGAAAGCCCAAATTTAATGCCCAGTTGGTTCCATTTCTCCTATCAAGCTCCTCAAGTGTACAATATGGAGCTGTCTCATATATATCCACCATCAATCTTATCTTCCTTGGTTTTATTCTATGCTTAGTAACCTTGGAATTTGATGTCCTCTTGATTGTTGATTCCCCAGAAAGACACTGATCAATATGGGCATTTAAAGTGGTGTTTGAAGAAGATGAAAATGTCTTGCACACCGGGCACACTTTTGAAGCCATATTTCCTAATGCCACAGAAGTGTTCAGGACAGGATCTTCGTTAGACCTCAGGTCTACAATTTTGCTCAATTTCACAAGTAATCTGCACTTCTTAATCGGGCCTTGAGTTGAGCTTATGATCTTCTTGGATGCCAAAACTGCAGACTCATGCTTCGTCACTACAGGTCCTGACAAATTACCAGTTACTATTTCCAAACAAGGCTTCTTTATCGCGAGAACTGAATCTATTTCAGAACAAGACTGACTTGCCGTGGTTGATGAAAATTCTTTATCTACTTCAGATCCACTTGAATTTATGTTCTCACAATCCACAACTGGCTTATTGTCACCTTCAACATTGCAAGAAGATACAGATACGAGATTATCGCTCGACCAGATAAGCTTCTCATCATAATTGCTTATATTTTCTTTGTCAATTGAAATTCGTAAAGAACATTTCTCAATTGACGGATTTTTCACGGAATCAAGAGATTGAAAAGGTGGCAACAAATCTTTAACACCATGCTTTAAACAAAGTTTCAAATTTTTCTGAGAAAATGGCCAATTAGTCTGGATATCCTTGCTCCTGTTATGGAAAACATAGTCCCTGCAGCAAAATTCATGAACTATTTAAAAGTCCAACTTTTGAATATTGCAGAAAAAGGAAATTTTTTCTAACAAAACAACTGAAGAATATGAGGATTAAGAAGAAATAGCAGCTTTAGACAGAGAACTTTCCAACAGATACCAACATCATCAAGAAAATACACATGGGGGATAAACACACCAAGGTTTTCATCACATAAAATAACCA
Organism: Fraxinus greggii; assembly: GCA_903798315.1. NCBI lineage: Eukaryota > Viridiplantae > Streptophyta > Magnoliopsida > Lamiales > Oleaceae > Fraxinus > Fraxinus greggii. The sequence continues at coordinate 6,773 of CAIGRK010074506.1, forward strand.
GAAATACATCATCCAAAAACAGTGGGTCAAATTTGAAACTGTAGCTTTAAATACACAGAAAACCATTTGAAGGCCAAAAACCTGCTAAAAATAGTATAATCAGGTAAACATGAAAAAAAAAGAAAAAGAAAAAGACAGAAGATGAAGAAATAATCATAAAGTTTGAGATGTAACTGCAGATCTGACCAACCAAGAAAGTTTAATATATAACCATGACAAAACAATCAAGAGAAACCCATAAAGAGTTCTCTAATTCAAAGTTTTTTGTTTGTTATACCTTAAGGAGAATTTGGTAGTGTTGTAATCAAAGCCTGACTTGAGCTGATCTAACTGAAGACGAGGCCTATTATCAGATTCCCTTTCATCCCTAGTATTACAACTTTTCAGCTGGGAAATTTCACAAGAACATGGTGGAGGGTTTTCAATGGATAACATCTGCTGATAGTTTTTTCTCCCTTCTTTTGCTGCCCAACATACAGTCACAAGAAAAATCTAAATATCCATTTTTTCATCTATCCATCAATCTGCAAAGAAGAGACAATATCAACAAGAGATCAAGAGTCAAGAAAACAGAAGGGAACTTCTAGAACCCTTCACAACGTTATTTTATGTGCTTGGAAACGTTAAAAGGTGTTGGAGGAAGCATGATTGAGAAGGAAAGAACAAAAGCTTGACAAAGAAATAAGCCCACAGACAAAGACCAAACTTCATAAAACGTTATTTTATGTGGGCAAATCAAGAAAAAGTACATAGATTTCTTGAATATTTTCACCATGGGAAAAACCAAGAAGTTACGCACTTCAAACACCAATTTCAAAGAAGGTAAATCAAGATGATATCATGGCAAGATGAGATGAATTGAAAAGATAACCCAAATTTGACCAAGGAAATCATTAAAATGAGCTCAAAATTTGAAGTTTGGTGAAAGATTTTACATTATAGAGAAAGATCTAAGAGAGACGAAACCCAGGTCCAAAATAAAATCTTAGGTCAGTCTTTAAACAGTAGACGTGAAAACAGCAAAGTAGTTTAAACGCATCAACGAGATTTGAGGAAAAGGCTCAAAAAAGTCCGTCAAGAAACACGCTAAGGATCCTGAAATCACAAAAAGCCCTCAGTACTTCCAGTAGCTGAAGAAGAAAACAAAAAACAAGAAAAAGAGAGTAATAAATTAAAAACCGAAAGAAAATTCAAGAAAACCCCAAGAAAGTCTGATTCTCAAAAGCAGAAGATGTGAAAGAAAAGATCCTGAAAGATCAAAGAAATCCCATACCAGTTCTGAAGCTCTTATTACACGGTGAAAAAACCAAGGATAAAAAACAACAAAAAAGATTAGAGCACAGGGAGGAAGAAAAAGAAAGCGTGTGTNAAGGATCCTGAAATCACAAAAAGCCCTCAGTACTTCCAGTAGCTGAAGAAGAAAACAAAAAACAAGAAAAAGAGAGTAATAAATTAAAAACCGAAAGAAAATTCAAGAAAACCCCAAGAAAGTCTGATTCTCAAAAGCAGAAGATGTGAAAGAAAAGATCCTGAAAGATCAAAGAAATCCCATACCAGTTCTGAAGCTCTTATTACACGGTGAAAAAACCAAGGATAAAAAACAACAAAAAAGATTAGAGCACAGGGAGGAAGAAAAAGAAAGCGTGTGTATATGTATGATATATCTATAGATATGTATATGTCTATATATGTACGGCAGGAAGAGAAAGCAGCAGAGCCACCCACTGATACATCAAAAGGGGCATCAGGTTCTCCTCCCCACCAAAAAGCAAGTTTGCACCGTTAACTCTCCAATATTCACCATCTCCCTCGGTGAATATGCGTGAGAGAGAAAACACAAGTACATCATATTCAAGAATTCTAGAGAGAGAGAGAGAGTACTGTCCTATCCTATACCTAGCCCACATGGTGGCCTTTCTTCACTATACTTCTATTCTTCAGATTAGGCCCCACCATTTTTGTGAAACTCGCAGAAAACTGTAACGCTCCTTCTTTCTCTCTCAAGAGCCGACTACAATACATAAAACAATGATAGCTCGGTCGGTCCACTTACTCTAAATCAATCTATTATTTTTAGCTTAATTAATCTCTTTGAGAAAGTTTAAAAGTTTTTAACTTTGAATTAGGTTTCACCGTCCGCAAATTGACAGCCTCTCATATGTGTACGAATTCGCGTGAATAAAAAGTTAAAAAAAAAAAAGAGGATTATCCATCTCCTATTGTAAGTGTTCGATCATGTTGCATGGTTGGACGTAAGATAGAGATTTATTTTACAATTAGACCCAGCATTTTAGAACTATTTAATTTTTCATTTCACATGGTAATTATCTATGTATTTAAAAAAAAAGTCATAAGAGCTTAAAAGCCGTAAAATAAAAAATTAAGTTACTAAAAATAAGTACTTTATTTTGAGAACAAGCATTGATCAGCTTTAAAAATTAGTAAGCGGGGCCCGCTAACAATAAAGTTAAGTGAAGAATGATCAATTTGGGGTGGGGGAGGGACAAAAAATTGCCCTATCATCACACATGTCCAAAATATCGCCCCTCAATAATTCTTTCTTTCTTTTTTTTTTTTTTTTGTTATGTGCCGTCCTTTAATTTTTCTAGCATTTTTAGATCATTCCATCGGAAAACAAATAGTAAAGAAAAAAAAAATTATAGTAAAGAAAAAAAAAATTAACATAGAGAGATAGTTATCGATAATTTATTGATAAAAATTTCAACAATTTTACATAATCAATTCGGATTCAATTCAGTTCGTGATTGAAACTCGACGAACTTAAAAGACATCGATCATTTTTTAATATTAAAATCTAATTAAAAATACCAAAATTGTAATAATAAAGAAAAAGAATAGGCAAAACACATCATGAATGTTAGTACTAAACTGCATAGTTTTTCGAATCCTAACTTCAGCACATTTAACATAAAATTTTATTTCAATTAGGTAACTGTCCGATTCACACATTGAACCGGATCCGGTTCCACTTAAAACCGTCAGGTTTGGACCGTTAATTAGTGGTTCAACCAGTTCTTGACCGGTTCATGTGCTTACTTGATAATTTAATGCACTCGGACCATGGTCCGGTCCAGGTTTAATAACTATGCTAAAATGTAGTTGGTGATAAATTCCCAACATATATGCAATATAAACACTATTCTGAAGAAGCCCACCAGATCGATGAGAATTTTATGTTTCACCACAATGAGTTTTGAAAACATGTGTACCAAACAGGGGCTTATTTACTGATAAATAAATTTTTAAGCTTAGATTTGTTCAAAAAAAGAAAACAAAATTAAGCTTAGCCAAACAGGCACTAATTTTTTTTTTTTTTTTAATTTAATGAAAAGAACT
>CAIGRK010074584.1:0-16507 GCA_903798315.1 Fraxinus greggii
TTTATCAACACATCACTTCTCCCATCCTAAGTGGATAATGGGTCTCCATCTAATAGAAGTGATAGAAGTGTCTCTCTCACACTCTACCTGATCAAGGTTTTTTTCATAGATAAATGATTTCAACATTTAATCACTTTTCCACTCATGATCTAAATGTCACACTCCACATCCCCAGTACAAACCATCAATGTACCCCTAGACATCTATACTCCATCTCACCAATAGACATATACCACACTGCTAATATATCTTAATCCACTATGTATGTAAATAATCACACTAAGTAATTAAATTACTCTTAAATTCATACAAATGCACATATCAAACACATTGAAATACACATATAATCATTCAAAAGAATTAAGCAATCACACACGTGTAGAAATAATTACATACCGATGGACATGCAATAACTATATTTACTCTCAATAAACCTCACTATGGTCATCACTTGACCCAATGACAACATTTACCTTACCACCCTCATCATCTTTCCTCATATTATCATTCCTAGGATAGTCTGTTTCAACCATGTCCAAATCTACTACAGTTAAAACACATCTTACTCTTCACACTTGCCTTAAACCTACATTTGCCGCCAAAATTTTTATGAAAAACCTTTTCATTTTGCCAAATTAAAAAATCAGAATTTTTTTATTAGAAAGACACAAATCAAAATGTGTTGTCATTTTAAAAAAATGCGAAAAAAAAAACAAATGCAACCAACAACGACCATAAGGAAAGTACATACACAATTCATACAGAACAGTCAAACAAAACTTTCCTAAGATCATATGCAATTCTAATAATGAAAAAAAAAAATTGGCAAAAAATTCACAAAGAATTTAAGACAAATAATTAATAAGTAATTCCTAGGTCTAGCAATAGGCAATGACCCTTCACGGTATCTCAAACCTAACGTCACCCAACACGATGACTTCTAATGCAAAAAATAAATGACTATAATACAAAACAGTATTAACTGCGATAACAAAAGGGAAAAAATACAATACCGAGCTGAACACATCTGAAGGCTCGTAAATATCGAGAGATGCAATTTCTCTACTTTAGGACTGCCACTTTTGCCCAAAGCTTCCAACAATTGCGGCAACACAAAACGGTAAACGACACTCGAACGTCAAAGGACAAAATCATCCAATTTTCATTGTATTACCCGAAACTGAAATCCAATAACACCATATGGTCCATCTCGACATCGAAAACATTCTTCCTGTTGACGCCCTCGCGAGAATCTGCTGGACCCGCCCTCACGCCGTCGCCAATGTCCCCATGCGCCGATGTCGGCGATGACATGTAGGCCACGCGTCGTTCCATTTGGTGCACCTCAGTCTGCTAAGTCCAGAGCCACCCTTCGTTCACCAGATTTTTGGTTTCGCCGGAAAACACATAAACATGTCCTATTTATTTTTGCAAAATATGGACAGTTTCTATCTTTATTTTTCTGCTAATTTCCAACTATGTTTCTGGACACTCTTGGTCAATTTTTCACTCTAAAAATCATAGATTTCACAACTACCCAAGCTCTAATACCATTTGTCGCAAAAATCTTTGATATCGGGCTCGAAAAATCAATCAAACAAATACCAATCAATTAGCTCGACCCAACAACCCTTAAGACCTTTGGTTGCCTTAGTTTTACCCCCACAAAGGAGGCACTTGGTGGCGGTATTTGTAAGCTACAAATGGAGGAAGGAGAGGAAGAAAACAATGGTTGCATCTCTCTCAAATCCATCCTAAAACCTGTTGCCCTTTTTCTCCTCTCTCGACTGCCTCTCTCAACCTCTTTTCTTTCTACACTCTTGTACAACACACATACAAACGGCTTGGGTAAAGACACCATATATATAGGCTATGTTAGACTTTATTTGGATCAATAAAAGGCTTAAATGGGCAAAGATTCAGGGCCCTCCAAGAGGTAACATATATGGGCCTTGAGCAACATTAATTGTTTAAACTACTTTCAACGGCCCACGTTATTTTTGGGTCGAGCCTTTGGATTTGGTTGTTGGTAATAATTTAATCGAACGTTTACATCATAACTCGAAATTCATTGGGTATCAAAACCCAACAAGTAGAATTACGTCCATTCTCTAATGTGACATTCATATTTCTCTATGAAAGATGCAAATATGCATTAAAAATACTAAAACATCTATTGAAATCATGCAAAGCATAGTTGTATATCTATATCATCTAACTGACTTTACAATGATTATTATATGCGCAATCTATCGTATTGTCTCTCTTGATAACAATAAAACTTACAAATCAATTCATTTAGTGATCAAATAATTCAAAGCATTAAATACAATAACAATCATCCAATAAATCGTGCATATTAGACGTCACAATATTTAATTTGTATTGAAAACTTCATAATAAGGGTTCATCTACGTCTTAGTAATTGAAAATCTAGCGTATCATTGTAAAATTGCAAGAATTTGTGTGTAAATTATAAAATATCGTTCGGATTATTGATAAATTGAGAAAAAGAATATCAATATTGAAATCTTAAATCTTCTCATGGTTTCTTCATGAATTTCTAGTTGCGCATTCTCTTCTTTGTCCAAAAATCAAGATTAGATCTTCAAATGATTGAAATTGCCTCTCAAAAAATTGATGAATTGACCTCTTTTCTTGTAAAAGTGAAAGAAAATTAATGTATGACGTTGCTATGTATATATAAGGATCGGATTTTAGGTCAAAATTGGTTTCCAAAAGGTAATTGACATAAAATAGGAAACTACCAAGAATGTCCTAGATTTACACATCGCACGCGTACTGGCCACTCAGTCGCAGGCGCACCGTGGATCCATCCAGCTCACCTCTTGAGTTTGATCGAACCTGGGCTTGCCCACATCGCCTTAGGTGGCGCAAGCTCGCCATATCTCAACTTTCGAGGTTTTGCAAGTTGGTTTCCAAAAAATTGATCCTTTGGTCAGATAAGCCCTTTTTCGTGCAATTTCAGTCCTTAGTCTTCAATTAATGTCCAATTGACCCCAATTAATATTCAATCATCGTCTTGTAGTGCAAATCAACTATTAAAAAGTTTCAATTTAGTCTTCAAACTTTGGAATTTCACCTCTTTTTGCCCGTTTTCGATAATTTCTTTCATTTTTAGTTTCAATCATTGAGTTTTAACTAACAAGTGGAATACACAAGAGATTAGGTCATAATTTATCAAAAGAACTCCTAAGCGTCCATGTCTACAAACTTGAGAAAGCTATAAATTACACTTATCAGTACGGATCTACTAACGTCTCCGATGTCAATTGTCGCATCGAAGGCTTCATTTTAGCGGTACGGTATTGTAAGGCGAAAGAAGGAAGTTGAAAGAAGATATATTTGAGACTCACATGTTTTTCAAAGACCGACAAAATGCAAACTAAAAGAGAACTAGTACAATTACTGAAGATTTTCACCAATTATAACCGTAACAGATTTCTTGGTATACTTTTACATTTATTATTATGCACTGACATTTCATTTATTTTTATTAAATTGTATACTCAATGCTCATTCATGTTCAATTTTAAATTTGCCTATTGTAACTAAATATAAATTCTTCCAACAAAATATAAATTTTCACATTTACAATTTCCTTATTAATTTACGTGTGCATTATACTTCGAGAAGTGTAAGTACAATTGTTAGTTCAAATTAAAAATAATAAAATAAAAGATGAGCGCAAAGCTTGCTCGCTTGGTGGGTCAAGCCGAGCGATCCAGCCCAGTCCATTGAACATTGTTTATCCTTATATCGTATCAATATTTGGGGGTCAACGGATTAGGTTCTTCACCAGAATAATGAAATCGCTGAAACTTAAAGAAAAAGCGTATTTAAAATGCCAACCAAATGTTATTCCGAGAAAAATTTAACATACGATTTTGATCTCAAGTTTCATTACCAGCAAGCTCAACTCAGAATTAAGGATCAATCAGATTGATACTCATAAACTGAAGAACGATATACAGCTAATGAACAAATGCTTCAAGTTGTTCATGGGAGCTCATAAACATAAGCTTGTACCTTTTCCTTCACAAGACGAGAATCAGAACGTTAAACACATTTCTGATAGTCGAAGCCATTTAATCTTCTAACGATCCATTTACATTAACGCGATTATAAGAACTTACTTGAAGCCATGCGAAACGATTATGATGATGCTCGGATTTCTTTCGACGCCAACTCTTCTTAGGACGTAATTAATAATCTCTACCTAATCATTTTTTCCATTGAGGCAACCTTTGGACCACTACCTGCAATGAGAAAAACTGAAATTAATGTTGCTTCATTTTGTCAAGAATTGGTAGTTAAAACTGTTGACCGACACTTTTAACAACAAAAGCCATAAATAAGAGCCGATCTCCTCAAGTAGACCTATAAAGCATGTTTGGTAGAGTTTATTAGGTAGTTATAAGTCGGCACTCTATAGTCATGCACCGACACGACGCGTATAAGATACGCCGATATACGATTTTTTAAAAAAAAAATACTGACTGAATACGTCACCAACATGTTGATTAAATTCTTTATTTATATAGTATAAATTTAGTTTTATAATTGTTATTAATTTTCTTGTTGAAATCTTTTAAAATATAAGTACTTATTTGTTATTTAATAATAATTTTAATTTAAAAATACATAATATTTCTAATAAAGAGAGAAATATGACTATAGTAGAGTGTCCGAGGAGTGTCGGTATCCGACACGTGTTGGACANCACGTGTGTCTGACACGATACGTGTCGGATACGCCGACACGCGATTTTTAAAAAAAGTACAGACACGACACGTCATCGACACGTTGATTAAATTCTTAAAAATTCTTCATTTATATAGTATAAATTTAGTTTTATAATTGTTATTAATTTTCTTGTTGAAATCTTTTAAAATATAAGTACTTATTTGTTATTTAATAATAATTTTAATTTAAAAATACATAATATTTCTAATAAAGAGAGAAATATGACTATAGTAGAGTGTCCGAGGAGTGTCGGTATCCGACACGTGTTGGACACAAACACGCTACTCTAATTGAATTGTTCGTGCTACAGAGGTACAATTCTTGAGATCGTAAAAATGTCAAACAATATAGCTGTAACCAACGTACCTTTCCGTAATTTTCTTTATTTCCAACTATAGTTTGGCAAGCTAACCTCCAAGACTCTGGTTTCTGCACAAAGCAATTTTCGTCGACATTAAGAAATTACAGTGTCTATGCCGGTGCAACTCTTGACATACAAAGCATTGGAATTTAGACAATGCTTATGTCTGGCTTTCTTCATCTAATGTTATTACCATCTTATAATTTGAAGACGAATTTTTGTGTATCATTGAACGGTAGTTTCATGTTAAGAAAACAAACACGAAGCAACATAAGATTAGGAAACTCGTATACAAACTTGAGAAAATATGAGAGAAGGGTGTCGGGAGCCATGCCTTTTTTAAATATCTGAGTTCTGCGTTCGTTCTCTCATTTAGGAGATCCTTTCCATCGATGATCTGAAAGAGAGAAAATGATATGCTTATAAGATGATATAAAACTTAATACACGTAAAACATCTATGAGATGTTTGGCGACTACATCAATTCTCGTTTAAAATTACTTTCAGCCACCAGCCACTACCAACCCCTGCCCCGGTCCAAGTAAGGAAAAATATAATAATGCTTTTTGATAGTCTTGGTAGACATGAAACCCCTGACCTAAAGTGGCACGCACATGACTTTATTGCATTATTCTCCCTTTGTGCCAAATATATAAAGCCATTTATAACATTTTGTAGGAGCTCTGAGTTAGTAAACACTATGAAAGCCATACCTCTGTAAGTTTTAGAGGCAAACAGAGTGGAAACAAAGCTATTATTTACCTCTACAATACAAGTGCCGCAGCTTCCGCCGCCTCCACAATTCATTACCTTCCCCTATCAAACAGAATAGGACAAAATGGATATAAGAAACAAACGAGGGAATTATTGGAACTCAGGTTGAAGGGATTCAATCTTCAACAAAAATTCCCAGCATCTCAACAATATTTCAGCGATTATTACTACACCATTTTGCCTTTTTACATATAGACTTTGTCAATCCCTCTAAATTACTAGTATGGACCTATTTTAGGAGGTACAGACCATCTGGAGAAAGAAACTGGTAATCGGACAGAATCTTGTATCTATTTATATAAAATTTGAGATAACATTACTTAATAAGTAAGACCTTACCTCCAGACTTTCAGAAGAAAGAAATGCATGATGAAGCACATTATGGATATACCGTTCAATCCATAATCGTTTTCACTGGGGCTTCAAGTTTTCAGTTTTCCTATATTTGGCAAAGAACGGAGCCCAATCCGTCCCACCTTTCTATAAAAGTTTTAGTCAAGTGTTTATTTTCAGATGAATATCATATTAGTAACCTACATCTACATCTTACAAATAAAAAGCCAAATATTTATACATTTAAAGATTTTCATTCACTTTGTCTACCATTATATGCAAATAATAGTTTCAGTCGATCACTAGCCACCGTACTTTTCTTTATTAAGACAGAAAACTGGACAGTAATATTGACACAGAATTCACAGTTAATTAGCATCATAGGTCAGCTCTCAACTCAAATGCAAAAATGGTGCATATTGAAACTAATGTGCTAGAGCTCAATCCACACTTCTATTTATAGATTTAATATTCCATCATGAGAATGAACAAAAACTGGGTATTCAATATCACAAAGATCACTTGATGTTCTTTCTCTCTCTTTTTATTTATTTATTTCTCTGGCAAAATTATCGATTCCCAACAATAGTTGACAGATTGCAGAATGACCCAATATGGAATTTGCAAGCTAGAAAAAATATAAAAACTGACCAATGTGCTAATTAAACTTACATATGCTGCATAGAGCTCAATCTTGTTATCCAACATGATGTTCCTAAGCAGCTTCTCTCCACTTATGGCTTTAGCTCTATCAACAGGGGGTTTCCCATCTGCACCTGGTTTAGGCTACCACAGACAGAGAAAATACAAGAATAAAATAAATAAATATTTCATTTACTTTGCATCGTAGACTATAGTTAAATAAATATATGTCTCATCTTTCCAACAAAATTAGCTTTTAGAATAGGAGATTATATCAACAATGTGTATGATAAAAAATGAATTCGATGGGCGGCCTACAAGTAAAGAGCATGTTGAAGATTAAATTTAAATAGTAAATGCATTCTCCATTTAAAATGTCAAGCTTTTAGACGGAGTGAACTATGAATCTAGATGGTTAATTAGCTTATTTGGATAAAATTACATTTTTTGGTTGGAGAGAGCTTAAAAAAAGTAGTATTTGAAAGTAGGAATTTCCTTCCCACATACAATTTATTAAGGATAAGCTAGAAAATAACTAGAAGATTGAAGATAACAACCCTAAAAGCTTATCATCACCTTATCAAAGCTCATCACCACTTGATAAGAATCGATCAGATCAACAACATCTAGATTAGAGTCCGTATAACTTTGTATTGTTACCTTTACCACTTTGTATAGTTATCATTGTAACTATAAATATGTACCATGTAACACAATTCATTTCACATCAATCATTATTTGATTTATAGAGACTTTTTCTCTTTATGGTATCAGCTCAGTCTAAACTCTCACGAGTGTCTTCCCTATAACTTTTTTTCTCCCTCCTCCCATCTATCTCCTCTCTCCTTTTATTTTCGATCCTCTTGCATGGCTAAAAACACCGCAACTAGCACCTCCTTTGTCTTATTCGATCCAATCTCGTGGGTTTGCCCTTTTGTTTACACACCTACCCCTTCACCCTCTTCATCATATTCTTGTGCATCCCTATTAAATCTCATAGTCACCAGTCCACAGTGTCTATTCAAATCCTCTCTTTCCCACGGGTTCATGCCCCCAAGCGGTAGAAGCCTCACCCTCAGCTACACTATTCCAGCAGTCCACTTCCTCCAAGAATTGCATCCTCTTCTCCATCATTCATCTCCTGTCTCTTCATCCACCCAAACTCTATTACCATCAATGATATCAACACTGAAATTCCCACTTTACAGAGTCTATCGCCTCTAACACGAGTCTCAATGTGCATCCTATGGTCAAACATTCTAAGAATAATATATACAAACTAAAACAGTTAAAATTTCTACCATACTCATCCATTGCCTGACTCTCTTGATCCTTCTCGTGGTTCCTAGTTATTAAGCTTTCTCATTGGCATCGTGCCATGTCCGACGTGCTTAATGCTCTTCTTCATAATAGTACATGGGAACTAGTTCCTTCTGATCCTAGAGATAGGGGTATTATCTATCAAATGGGATCTTGATGGTTCCATTTCTCGCTACAAAGCACGCCTTGTGGCCAAAGGGTTGTCATCAATGACCCGTTGTTGACTTCACTGACACCTTTAGCTCTTTTGTCAAGCCTACCACCATTCGCCTTATTCTTACCGATGCCTTATATGATAATTAGCCCATTAAATAGCTTGATGTAAATAATGCCTTCTTTCATAAGTCTTTAGCTATTACAATAAAGATGTTATAAACAATGAAGAAAATCCAAACCCTAGAAGTAGAGTTGTAGATGGAATGAGATGCTCATATCTTGTCCTCTTCAAGTCCAACACAAATTCCAACTCCTAATTGGGCTTCCAAATAGAACTTCAACTACAATTTACCAAATAGACTTCGAATAGGATTCCAATAGAATTCTTCTTAAATCGACTTTAATTAGAATTCCCAATTATCTTCCAAATGGAATTCTGGTCACACTAAAATTCTAACAAACTCTATATTGACACAAATTCCACTGAAATAAGTAAACTGCAAAGATTCTTCATCTGGAAATAAATTTCATTATAAGGAATAAACTTCAACTCTTCATAACAAAAACATAAACTTCTCCATCAAAATTTTCAACTTGAAAATATTGTCACCTCTACCACAAAACCCAAATAGGTTCAAACTTAAAAACTGAGTAACCAAAATTCCAAGAACACCCTTGGACACCAAAGTTGCTTGAATGACGAGCAACAAAATCAAACGTGATTAACAATCACCAAACAAGACTGAAACAGGCCTTGTAATAGAATCACCACGAAATGCTTCAACTGAAAGGATCTTTGCTAGGATCATCACCTTCAACCACGAACGAAGCAGAATTAACTAAATCAACATCTATGTACCTATGTGGAGGCATATTCTCAAAAATGGGGTATGTTTCTAAAAATTGAATACAATGGCACCGATGGTAATAGTAGCAAAGCGAAATTATCCATAACTTTTGAACTTGACTTGAACGTATTCATCAAAGTAGATCCCAAACAAAACTCTGACCATAATGAACCAAACTCACAATCCACCTGAGTCCTCAAACTATGCCGATCCATCAAAGATTCTTTAAAACTTTGCAAGAAATATAATTGGGACTTTTTCCGTCCCTGCAACACAATATGAACACCTCTACAAACTTTTAAGACTCCACATTCTCTACTGAACTTTTACCGTTTTAAGTCAAGTGCACTTAAGGAGAGAATATTATTCTTCAAATCGGGAACATAATGCACCACATCAAGTGTTGTGACACTTCCATCAATCAACTTAAGTTTAATACTTCCTATACTAGCTATCCAACAAAGCGTATTATTACGGGTCACAACACCTTTGGAAACTTCTTCATATGTTGTAAGCGAATCACAATTGGGACACATATGAAAAGTGCAAGCCGTATAAAAATCCAATCCTCTTCAAGTTTGGAATCGTAGTGAGAAATAAGTAAAAGTTCTCCATTATTTTGAGAAGTTTTTGCAACAATGGTTTCACCTGAAGTATCTAATTGCTTTCTCTTCTGAAAAGTTGCTGCCAAATTTTCTCTATTCTACAACTTATAACTATCCTTAATTAAGTACCCCGAATTCTTGCAATAGATTTTAAAGTTATACCTTAATTTGCCCCTTGCACAACCGTCATAAAAAACAAGGCCTTCTCCATGAACCTCAACAAAATACTTCATCTTCTCTTTTAAAAATAGAGCGTCATAGGCTTCTTCAATGGTGAGAGTATCAAAACTATATATAAAATTGTGTCTCTAAACAACAAATATGAAGGGGCAAAAAACACAACAAATCAATCCCATATAAGCGAGCGCTGCTCACATCCTAATCTGCAACAACGAAAATCTTGTACTGCGATCCAATAGCAGAATATCAAACTTCATGGTTGACATCCCAAAATCAAAATCTTCCTATGAATAAAAACTTATCTCTGATATTAGTGTGCTATAAACGACGAAGAAAATACTGGATAATTTCGATACCAATTTGTTTTGATAATAGGCGAGAAAATAATATAACACAATATGAAGTAATTGATCACAAACTTAGGATCAAGATAATTGGCATAGGGATGGAGATTTTACTAAAATATGGAGAAAGAATTACAATGATTTTTTGTTATTTATTTGTCTAACTTGTAACGAGGTTAAACCACATATGTAAATTGTAGAGAAGAGCCAAATATATATAAGGAAGAATCGAATCCCTAGAAGTAGAGTTGTAGATGGAATAGGATGCCCATATCTTGTCCTCTTCAAGTTTAACACAAATACTAACTCCCCGTTGGGCTTCCAAATAGATTTTCAACTAAAATTTACCAAATAGACTTCAAATAGGATTCCAAAATAGAATTCCAAATAGAATTCTTCTTGAGTCGACTTTAAATAGAATTTTTAATTATCTTCCAAATAGAATTCGGATCACACCAAAATTCTAATAGAAGATGTATAAATGAATCAACTTCTAGGTTTATTGACACTCAAGATTCCATTAATATTTGCTGCCTTAAGAAAGCAATATACGGTCTCAAACAGGCACCGCATGCCTTGTACAATGAACTCGAGAGCTTTCTTTGTACATATGGTTTTTCCAATGACCACATTGATTCATCTTTTTTCCTTCATAATTCCTCCTATCACCATCTACTTTTTAGTGTATGTCGATGATCTTCATGTTACTGGAAATAAACTCACTACATCCACAATATTTGTTGAGTCTTATCTTAACATATCTCTTTCAAGGACATATGCTCCTCGCACTACTTCCTTGGTATATACATTATTCCTTCTTTCCCTGATCTCCTTCTCATTTAGCATAAGTAAATACAGAACATTTTTTATCTTACAAATATGAGAGGAACTAAACATTGTATAACCCTAATTTTAATTTCTCAAATCCCTCAGCCTAAACGATGGTTCATCCAAAACCGACACCTCTGCATTTAGACAAACCTTTGGTGCCCTTCAACATTTATCCCTTACACGTCCTAGATGTTTCCTTAGTTGTAACAAATTGTATCAATTCATGCATCTTCCTCTGGAGATAAATTGGACTGCTATCGAACGAATTCTTAATTAATTAATATATGACATTCACCGTGGTCTTCTTCTTCTTCGTAAGAATGGTGAACTTCAGCCTAACTGCTTTCACTGATGCAAACTGGGTGGGTAATTCAGATGATCGCTCCTTAACTTCCGCTTATATCCTATTTCTTGGTGCTTTAAAAAGGAAAAAAAAAAAAAGAGTCGCTCACTCCTCTACCGAAATTGGACACCGTGCTCATACCTCTTGCTTTGCTGAGGTTCTATAGATTAAAAATCTCTTGTAGGTAAAGTTCATGTTTCACTCCTGCACCGTTCAACTATCTTTTGTGACAATACCGGAGCTATATACATCATTGTAAATCACGTATCTTATGTCCGCGTGAAACACATCGTCATTGATTATCACTTTGTTTGCGATCATGTTTTAAAAGGGTCATTTATGGTCTCATACATTTCTTCCAATGATCAGCTGGCGACATATTTAGCAAGCCTCTCTTGACTGACAATCTCACTAATAATACATTGTCCAATGTCGGATTCTCCAATGGAGCTCCATCTTGCAAGGGCCTATTAGGGATAAGGTAGAAAATAACAACGATATTGAAGACAACAACCCTAAAATCTTATTACCACCTTATAAAGCTCATCACCAACTAATAAAGATTGATCACCTCAAAACATCTAGATTAGAGTCCTTTTCACTTTGTATTGTTATCTTTATCACTTTTTATAGTTATCATCTCATTACCAACAATAAATATGTACCATGTAACACAATTCATTTCAAGTCAATGAATATTTAATTCATAGTAGCTTTTCCTCTACAATTCCTCTCCCGCAAAATTAAATTATTGCAAGAAATTAAGCCCCTGTTTGAGCCCTATTTTTTGAGAATAAATTTTATAAAAAGTGATTTTTTGGAAAATGTAAATTAAAAAGTAGGAAAAGTTCTGGTGTATGTGCAAAATTATTTTATTGAGGGAATTTGTGATTGAAAATAAGTTTGGGGAAAACGAGTTTTACAGAATGAAGCTCAAACGGGGTCTCAATGCCGAAAACCGTCCATTTCATACCACTAGATTAAGATCATTTTAGGAACCTAGGAAGTGTTTTAACATTTAAATAATGGTATTTATATTCCGACCACATTTTTTGTTTGTTGCACCAAAACTTAATTGCAATGAAGGTCCTGGTGAGGGCATAAAAGGATATATTTTCTCCTCATTTTTTGTAAGCAAAATCATGCAAAAGCGAGACAAGAATATTTGCTCCTTATTCAAAGTACACTAAAAAAATATTGGGACAATCATTGTCATCACCACGGACCAAATGTGCTAATTAGTGAAATTGACAATAAAAATGGAACAAAAAAAGTGGGGATATAAGTGCCATAATAAACTAGGAACTGTAGAGCAAGTAAAAAAATGGAACAAAAGAAAATGTAGGTAAACTATATAAAAATGCTTAAACAGACAACCAAATAACAACACTTTCAACTACCCTGTTTAAAAACTCTTTTTTCTATTATTCATTTTCAAAATATTCATCGCCTAAACCCAAAACTTTTCCCTACTTTTAATCAAACATTTTCCAAAAATAAGTGTTCAAAATAATGTTTATAGTAACCAACAAGAAAATTGGGGAAAGAAATAAATGCATACCCCTATAAATTCTAACTCGATCTCAGGTTTTTCCACGGGTGATGTGGCGGTGGTTTCCGGCGAAGTGTTGGCAAAGGAGATGGATATGGGTGGTTTTCTGGGAAGAAAAGTGGCCGGTTTGCGGTGGTTGACTGCGGTGGTGCTCGTGGAAAATTCTAGTGGCCGGAGTGAAAAGTTCATTGCAGCCATACTGCATAAGAGAGACAGATGCAAACACGTAGACACGCAGTACTTTGCTGGGTCACGCTCTAATCTTTAAATACGTTGGACTTGTGGCTTGAGAGGTTTTCTTGTTTGTTTATTTATTTATTTATAAATGTTGGACGAAAAATGGATTTCCAAAATGATATATTGAAAATCATTTTTTTTTCCTAATAGCCAAGTGTCCGCCTTCGAGTATTAATCATGGGGTCTGCGATCTGACCCCTCATCATATAGATCAGGTAAATCGCTGATTGTGCTCCAAACTGGCCAGGGTCCAAAAGTCCCCACTGAACTGTCAAAGTGCCAAGCGAGTCAAACCTCTGTTGCACCTTGCCTTCCAGAAGAATTCCTGCCTTCCAAGATAAATCCTGCCCTCCGGAGAGAGCTTGTCTTCCAAATGCCCCATGAATCGAACCCACGACGTCTGAGTTGCCCGCATTGAAGAGTCCCGTTCTTGAAGAGCCCCATGAAAATCATTTTATTATTATTTAAAGTAGCTTGGCCATTGTGTACATAAAATTCAAGATTGGTTAATTTTGATGACATACCAACGCAAGATGATACAAATAATGATTTATTTTGATCGAACTTATATCACAAGAAATTAAGTAATCTATCAATACTAACACAAGTTAATAGCTCTTTGTAATTGTGCCATCGCTCTAAATTTTGAGAGAAAAAACACGCATCGATTAACCAGCTAATAGAAATTCAATGGAACAACAACTATCAACTACCAAAGTCTTAAGCAAAAAATTAGTTTTACAAGAGGGCATCAAATACACTTGAGTAAGTGGATGTATCAAAAAACTTCGTTAGCATAAGTTGAAGTTGTAGACGACGTAGAGCTTTAACACTAATTTAAATGGCAATGAGATTTCTGATTGATTGCCTAACGAAGTTGAGATCCATTTTAAAGCGTCTTCAATACATTCTATGGATTGTTATCTAGGTGATATGCAAGTCAAAAGACTTTTGATCTACACTACATAGATTTTATTAGTTAAATAATGTTTATGTAGCCCTAGTGATATGTCAATTAAATAGACCATACGTCCTTGCATTTAAAAAATTTATTCATTCAATGACAAACATAATGCCTAGACTAGTGTTAAACACTAATGAAGCTAGTTAACGTGGCTCTTAATGAATAAACTCGAGCTTAGAACGAACTTTAATGAGTTCTAATCTACAACCTCAATTTTTCTTTAAAAAAAAGAGCATTTGAATATGCATAGCAAATATACATTTTGCTATCATCATGTTTAAGACAGCTTTGAATCTAGACAGAGCTCTATATTATGTTTGGTTTTCCTTTTGTTAAGTCGGCTTGATTGAGTTCCTGATAAATTGTATTTTTAAGAACCTTTTTTTAAAGATTATCCATTTTGCTTGTGAGACATTGAAACATTGTAGATGCTCTTAATGCATATAAAGAATCAACGGAGCCACTATAATGTAAACTTATGATGATCACTAATAATAGATAAAATTATTCAACACGAAGAAAATAAGATCTTTATATATCATTTTTACTAATTTTTGAGTAGTGCTATGTAACACAATTATTATTGAACATCAATTTATGTGACATCAATAGATAAAATAATTTAAATAGAACCCATATTTCTACATTTTTAAATGAATAATGTTAAGTAGTATCATAAATGCTGTAGCCAATCTATGGTATTAAAGTTGGGTGAGCCACTCGTGGAGCCCCACAACGAGCCTAATTGACTTAGCTTGCACCCAAGGCGAGTTGTGGGCGCGCTTTGAGCAGCAAAATACTTGTGCGAGCCAGTCATCAACCCATACGAGTTGGCTCATGACCACATAGGCTTGCCTCAGCAATAGACGAGCTGATGGGATGAGTCGAGCCTACATTTGACGAAGCAAATCAGCTCGTGCTTGGCTCAACTCATAAGCGAGTGCGAGTTAGCTCGCATGGTTAGTCAAGTCAAGCCCAATGGTGGATGAGCTGACGATTTATCTCGACCCATTAAACACCTTTACATCAATTCGTGTGTCTTTTAAGTGATAGATCGTCTTAAATAGAACCTATATTTTTATTCTTCACATGATATATCAATTAGTGACACTTGAATGCTAATTAAATTTATGCTAAACAACTCTTTAAAATGTGTTGTCAATTATACTAAGCCTCTTGTAAAAATAATAATAATTATAAATGGTATATGAATCCAATCTAAATAAAACATTAATTTTAATTACGTATTAATAACTCTTATTCATTATTATTCAAAGATTTATTTATAAATTATTTATAGATTTACCGAAGGAAAGCTAATGGTCCGTTTGATTGGTTTAAATTTAATATAAAATGTCATATTCGATAAATTCAATTTCTACTTCGATTATTTGATACGAAAGTGAAAATGAAGTTCGAATTTTAAGGTACAACCACTTTAACTTTTTTTTTTGCTAATTTCATGAAAAATGCATTCTTATGAAATGCTTGAATTTTTATTTTTCAACTTATATAAAATTGAAATTTTTTTTCACATTTTTCAATCAAACACGCCCTAACAGCTAACTCCAATTGTGCTTTGATTTTGTCTAACTTTGCACATAATAATTGCAATGACAATGAAGTCTTCCCTCGATATTCTTGAACTCCGCAACGTTATTATCAAACAACATATTTCTTGAGAACTTCATCTAGAAAAGTAGGCCATTATTTTCCATTGCATAGTACTGTTTGTTAGTAAACACGTTAATCCTACACCATAGAGAAAGATGTTTTCCCCTTGTCAAGAACAGCGACTTCGAAGTGACAGGGTAAAGATAAATCCACCGTATACGTGTTTCACTAGGATTCGCTTAGGATAGAACTAGAAAATACGAAGAAATGTGTTAAGGTAGATTATAATATATTGTTATAATAGAGAGTTATCTCTCATATTAAAAGATCGATTAAGTAGGAATGAACATAGTTCGATTTAGAGGGTTTTCGACTTATTTTCAAAAAAAAATAAAAAAAATATTTTAAAACTCTTTGAATGATTTCAAATCAAACCGAACAATTTCAATTTCAAACAAAACTAAATTAAACCATTTTCTACAGTGGAAGGTTTCAAATCATGATTTATATAACAGCATAAAAAGTTGTGCATTTCAAAAATTTAGGTCATGTTCGGTACAGATTAAAAGTCAATTAAAATTGAAAATATGACCATTATGAATTCTCTTCATCTCATAAAAGTCAACAATAACGACT
>CAIGRK010074595.1:0-11255 GCA_903798315.1 Fraxinus greggii
AAAACATTTTTTTTCCACCTATTTTCTACCCTTGCTATCAAACGGACCCTTAGCGTTTCTCCAAATTCATCAGGCATTCAATTCATTATAAATCAATTCGATGTCTCCACAATTTTTTTTCTCATTAGTACATACAAATTCCTGCTGAATCATGCCATATATATTGATGTCATACTTATCTTTGTAAAAACTTTGAAAGAGGTAATTGTTTTTGGGTACCAAATCACGCTATAAGTTAGGATTTATGTTCATTATTGTTGTTAGTCATTGTTTTTCTTTAACTTGTGGATTTTTTGGTCAAAATTATTCACATGATGGCTTTTCTTTTTCCAGTCCACCGGTGAGACGAGCTAGTGCAAATGTGGTGAGTATCATTGCAAAGTATGCTGTTCCGGCTGGAGAATGGCCTGATTTATTGCCATTTCTATTTCAATGTAGTCAAAGTCCTCAAGAAGACCACAGAGAAGTATGTTTTTTTTACCTGCTGGTGCTTTGTTTTTAACTTCTCTTAATACTTGATATTTTGCTTTTGCTGTTTCTGTTGCACTTTCAAATCAAAAGGGTTTTACAATTTACCAAATAACTGACTCAGTCTAGTTCTAATGTCACCTCTCCTAACAAAAACACACAAGTTTTGGAAATACTTGCAAAACGTGCGAGCTTCCCTACTCATCAAGCAATATCTAGCTGTACAAACCAAGATTTGAAAACTAGCAACAACACCCTTAGCTGTATCATGTATGTACATGCTAGCGTAACTATATCACCTTCTAGACTTCCAGCACGAACTCATATTCTCATTTTCATGCTGCAAATTTCCATCTTTCTTCTCTTACTGTCACAGTTAGCAAAAAATCAAATCTCCTTGATACTCTTAACTAGTGTCATTTGAATCTCTTTGTTTATCTTTCCTGGAAACTTCCTCAACTCTTCAAATCTTTTGCAGTTTCTCCCCCCGTAGCAGGTATTGACCATCACTTGCCCATCTTTATTTTCCCAGCACTGTGGATGATCAATTTGCATAAAACTTGCATCCAACGTACTGAAAAAATCTGAATACATCTTTGTTATTCCCCATTTCGATATCTTTTTGGAAGATTTAGTTGAACTCATAAATTATGCAGTTCGGACTAATTGAAACGAAGGATACATTGTGCTACTAAATTTATGCATATCGTGTGAGAAGCGTGCCATAAAAGCTACCGGTAAGAGATAAGGGGCTACATTTTTCATGATCAACTGTCAATTAAAGGGGAAGTGAATTTTGATCAAAAGCCCTTTTGATGACTGAGGATCATTCATGAACTATGGCAAATCATACATGGCTAGTGCTACTTTCCATTATGGATGAAATCCCAATTTACTTTTTTGACACATGAATATCCACCAATTGCTGTATATGTATCCCCTCTGCCTAGGAGAAGTGCTGTCAACAGAGAAACATTGAATCCTATATGGCAAAAATCTAGATCTTCTTTTTTGTTATTTTTCTTTTTACATTTCAACTACCTACTATAACAGGCTAAAAAATTGTAGTTTATTCTTTCTGATACAGGTGGCATTGATACTTTTCAGCTCCTTGACTGAAACAATTGGGAATTCATTCCAACCCTATTTTACCGATCTACAGTCTCTTCTACTCAAGTGCCTTCAAGATGAGACTAGTAACCGTGTTAGAGTTGCTGCTCTCAAGTAATATTTTTTTCGAAAAATTTGTTTGACTTCTATTAAGATAATGAGAAAGATGCTTATATATTTTATGCATCATCTCCTCAGGGCAGTTGGTTCTTTTCTCGAGTTCACTCATGATGAAGTAGAAGTGGTGAGTTATTTTGTTCTTTCTGTCTCTATTTTTCTCCTTATGGATTCCAATTTTTAACTATGTCTACATGCTTATCTTATGTTTATGCATCATAAACATTTGTACACCTACAAAATGATAAATTAGATTATAGGACATCATCACCACATTTCCTGCTAATTCTTATTTTGATATATCCTTCAATCCTTACTTTATGATACTCTGTGTGTACCAAACTCTTATAGATGATGTCAGTTAGAAGTAATCTGTAGAGGAGACCTCTAGGAGCCCCGAAGGAATTAGAGATTCCCAAACCTTAGGCATTATGCATGTCATTTTAGATTCA
This sequence comes from Fraxinus greggii, assembly GCA_903798315.1. Classification (NCBI taxonomy): domain Eukaryota; kingdom Viridiplantae; phylum Streptophyta; class Magnoliopsida; order Lamiales; family Oleaceae; genus Fraxinus; species Fraxinus greggii. Next base: position 2,148 of record CAIGRK010074595.1, read on the forward strand.
ATTAATTTTACTCATTTAAGCGAGAATGTTAAGATGGATGCCTCTGACTATACTGCAATGAATAAAATAGAAATTGTGATATATGTCAACAAGTGGAGGTGACGGCAATTCGGGATTATGTAGATGGTTGAGGCATGTCTTTGCTTGGGCCTAGAGAAGCTATCGTAGTCTCATCCATAAGAGCAATGCGATCTCGGTAGAACATGTTAAAAGTGGATAGTTAAACTAATACTAACGTGGTCTGATGTTGCAAAACATTCATTCACTAAAATTCTATTACAAGTATGCTTGATCTAATGGATGGGTGAAAAAGGATCTGTACCTTAAATTATTTTGAGAATAAGACTTGACTTGTTATTGTCTTTGTCTTTTGAGTTCTTTCCCAAATTCAATTTGCTTGTAATTATAATGATTCTTCAACATATTGAATGAATAAATTAGCTATTTATTTTAGATAAATCCTCTTATAATGATTTTTTCCCCTAATACATCCTCCCTTACCCTGCCCCTCACACAAAAGAGAGAAAAGAAATCCCAGGACTTCTTGGGGGGTGAGGGGCACATGAAAGCAAAAAAGGATATCCCAACGTCAGATGTCTTATCTTGTGAGACTTCAGATTCCTATGGGGTTTAGCACTGTTATCATGTCACAGTATGATCTCTCTGTTTCCATAAGAAGGAGAAGCTCGAAGCAGTTGGCTACATCATTATGTTTATTGTGGAAATGTGAAGGGATGCTTTTGATATCTTCTTCATTTTTTTATGAGTGGATAATTTTGATCCAAACTTGTAAATGTAACCCTTATGAAATGAAAATGAATGATCTACAACAAACTGTGTTGATAAGCTGGTTCTTTTAGTTACTATTTTAGTAGTATTATGCTCTGATATGGCTGAATCATTGTTTTTGAGCATTCTTGAGGCTAATACAATACTCTAATCTTGAAGATCAAGTTTCGCGAGTTCATTCCCAGCATTTTGAATGTGTCGAGACAATGCATTGCTTCTGGTGATGAGGACGTTGCAGTGATTGCGTTTGAAATATTTGATGAGCTAATTGAGTCTCCTGCTCCTCTTCTTGGGGAATCTGTCAAAGCCATAGTTCAATTTTCTCTTGAAGTTTGTTCAAGTCCAAATTTGGAAGCGAATACGCGCCATCAGGTCAGTAGAGTCCACTACAATCCTATCTACTTATTTTAGCATTAAACTCGTAGCTATGTTGTCTTTTTGTTATTGAAGCAGTTACTTTACTATTTTTCTTGTTTTGTGTCTTATGTCAGGCTATTCAAATAATTTCATGGCTTGCAAAGTATAAATCCATTTCGCTCAAAAAGTACAAGCTCGTAGCACCAATCCTGCAAATTATGTGTCCATTGCTTGCAGAATCAACTAACAGGGATGAAGACGATGATCTTGCCCCAGACCGAGCTGCTGCAGAAGTCATCGATACCATGGCTCTAAATCTGTCAAAGCAAGTGTTCCCACCTGTTTTTGAGTTTGCTTCTCTTAGCAGTCAGAGTGCCAATCCAAAATTTAGGGAAGCTGCGGTTACATCTTTAGGTGTTATTTCAGAGGGCTGTCTGGAGTTGATGAAAAACAAACTGGAACCTATTCTTCATATTGTCTTGGCGGCCCTTAGAGATCCTGAACAAATGGTACGAGGCGCTGCATCCTTTGCACTGGGTCAATTTGCTGAGCATCTGCAGCCTGAGATAGTATCTCATTATGAAAGTGTTCTTCCTAGTATTTTGAATGCCTTAGAGGATGTGTCCGATGAAGTTAAGGTACTGACATGATAAATCTAGTAATTATACCATACCACTCTCTCTCTTTACTTTCTAATATTTTACTTATCCTTTGGCAGGAGAAGTCTTATTATGCATTGGCAGCATTTTGTGAGAACATGGGTGTGGAAATTCTTCCTTTTCTGGATCCCTTGATGGGAAAATTAGTTGGTGCCCTCCAAAGTAGCACCCGCAATTTGCAGGAGACGTGCATGGTAAGAATTAATTGTATTTGCTTAGAAGTTTCATGCTCTAAAATTCTAAGTTTCATTGATCTTTGCTTGATGTTATTGCAGTCTGCAATTGGTTCAGTTGCATCTGCTGCAGAACAAGCTTTTGTTCCATATGCTGAAAAGGTTCTTGAGTTGATGCAAATCTTCATGGTTCTTACAAATGATGAGGACCTCCGGTCACGAGCGAGGGCTACCGAACTGGTTGGAATAGTTGCAATGTCTGTTGGGAGGGCAAGGATGGAGCCAATTTTGCCTCCCTTCATTGAAGCTGCAATATCTGTATTAACTGTTTCCTTTGATATTAAAGAAGTTATTTGTTTTTGGTACATTTGATGAGGGGTTTTATACTCCAGGGTTTCGGGTTGGAATTCAGCGAGCTTCGGGAGTACACTCATGGATTCTTCAGCAATGTTGCAGAAATTTTAGAAGATGGATTTACTCAGGCACAATTTATTTCACATCATCTTACCCTTTTTTGCACGTTATTTTACATCTAAAATTATGCATTATATTTTGGAACAGTATCTTCCACACGTAGTTCCTCTGGCATTTTCCTCCTGCAACTTGGATGACGGCTCTGCTGTGGATATTGATGATTCTGATGAGGATGAGAATGTCAATGCATTTGGTGGAGTCTCATCTGATGATGAAGCACATGATGAACCGAGGGTTCGCAATATCAGTGTAAGAACAGGGGTTTTGGATGAAAAAGCAGCAGCTACACAAGCTCTTGGGTTATTTGCTCTCCATACGAAGAGTTCCTATGCACAGTATCCTTTTTGCTTTCTTCTGTATATATTTATTCTACTTATATCATGCAGTAAACAGGAAACATTCATTTTTGGATGCCTTAACATATAATTAAGGTATTTAGAGGAGACCTTTAAGATTTTAGTTAGACATTCAACATATTTCCATGAGGATGTTCGCCTTCAGGCAATTATTGCTCTAAAATGTGAGTTTCAGTTAAATGCTTGCTATGTACTTTTTCTTGTCATCGTGCATAGATAATCCTAGTTTGTTCGTTTTAATGCTTGGTGCTTTTGTCTGAAGATACCAGTAATAAAAACTGTAAAATTTTGTAGAAGCATATCGAACTTCAGAAATTCCTGTGTTTGAAGCCCCAACCTATTTTACATGCCCTTGCTGAAAAGAAAAGATACAACAGATCACATCATTTCTATCATTAAACGGAACCCAACACTCGCCCTTCCCACGCCCAAAGACGACTTGGGAAGAAAGAAAAGATCTCCTGAATTCTCGCTTTCTTTTGAGGGTTGTCTTATTGAAGTTTTGGGAATAGGATGACATTAGCTTCTGTTTGCTCTTCAATGACAGGATGTTGTTATCTTGAAATGGATAATTATCGTAATATGTTACATTTCAAGTCTTAACAGCTGTTTTGCCTTTATGCTGTTCCCCAAAATGAATGCTATATGCTGGTCTTCGGTATTTAATGATGTTTGTTTACTTGTGTATCTTCAAGATGCTAATTTGTCAGTTGTCATATGGAACATATCTAGAATGCTGTATGACCACAGCTTTAAGTTGATAAATACACGTGTAATAACTTTCAACTGGCTTTTAGCTTTCTCCTGGTCATTTCTTCTTTCTATTAACCTCTGTAATTGAGAGTTCAGGCTAACAGCATTGGTTTTGGACTAGGATTATGGTTTTCTAAAGGGAAAATTTAGCTTCTCCTGAATCTTCGTTTTCCTTCGCACATCTGAACCTGATATCTGTTCTTGCATTTTGATTGATTGATGACGCCCTCCATTTATATCAACTGCCCTCTCATGTTTTATTAATATGGCGTGGCAGATATATTGATGGCCGCTCATGCAGTTTTTCATGGTCATAATGTGAGTGCGAAGTATCACTCCTCCTTTGTACTCTGATTGTATTGTCCATCATTCACTATTCATGATGTGCAGGCAAATTTTGACTATTCTTCTAGTTCAAACAGTGTGTGGCTTTTATTATCATCACTTTGTTAAGCATGTCGGTTTTTTATATAATTTTTTAAGATTTAGTCGCTTTTTGTTTTAGCTAAAAAAGTTTACAAAAATCCAGTCAAAGTAGACAATTAATTTTAACCATACATTTCATGGGACCAAAAACTTTTATCAACTTTTTAATCACATTTCATCAACTTTTATAAAAATCTACTAAGCATCCGATTTTTAGCAAAATCAAAATGATGCCTTGTTTTATGTATGTTTGCTATTAAATTGGTTAACATAGCATCCATTCCTCAAGTTATTTAGTGCCTGTTTGACAACCATTGATTTATTTTATGATTTGCTATAGAATTATTTTCAACTTCACATTCACACAATAAAATATTCTACACGTATACCAATAACGTTTTTCTACTTTTTAACCACACATTATCCAAAAAATAACTATTCAGAACTCTTTTTCTACAATAATGGTTGTCAAACAGGTCTTTAGTTGTTTCTTAATGTTATGAAATCCTTTTGAGTAACATCAATTCTATCTGGTTGGATATTCTGACTGAAATCGCAGATTCACTTGTTTTCTGCAGGAAGGAATTGCAAAGACAAAAGAAGTTCTTGGTAAGTATCAATTATTTAACATTCACTAACTTGGAATTTTTAATTCTATACTTATTCCTCAACCTGTGAAAACCTTTACCATCTCGTGACAGATAATGTGATGAACATTTATATAAAAACAATGATTGAAGATGATGACAAGGAAGTTGTTGCTCAAGCTTGTATGAGCATTGCTGACATCATGAATGATTTTGGGTTTATAGCTGTTGAGCCTTGTGAGTGCGAAATCTGGTTGTCTCTTCTTTTTTGTCTCCTGAAATATCTTTTTACCTGTGAAGAAGCTTACTAGCTGTTCTCCCTTTTTCCTATGTTCCTATTGCAGACTTTCCTCGACTAGTTGATGCTACTTCGGTATTGCTTAAAGGGGAGTCAACATGTCAACAGATAGAATCTGACAGTGAGATTGATGAGGACGATCCGGAACATGACGAAGTGCTCATGGATGCTGTTTCCGACCTCCTTCCTGCATTTGCAAAGGCCATGGGTGCTCAGTTTGCCCCCATCTTTTCGCAGCTGTTTGCACCTTTAATGAAATTTGCAGTTAGTGAAAGCTGCTTACTGTATTGCATCCGAATATGAATCTCTGCACTTTGTTTTGTTTCATTTCTCACTGGTTTCTGTAATGGCAATTGCAGAGAGCATCAAGCCCACCACAAGATCGTACCATGGTTGTTGCGACCCTAGCAGAAGTTGCCCAGCATATGGGTGCTCCAATTGCTGGCTATGTCAATGTAATGCTGAGCAATTAACAGTGCATTTTCTTTTAATTTCTGGTCACGTGACATTAATGTAGTGGATATACTTCAAATTTCAGGCTGTGATGAATATTGTACTTAAAGAATTAGGTTCATCTGATTCGACTAATAGGAGGAATGCGGCATTTTGTGTTGGCGAATTGTGCAAAAATGGTGGGAACTCTGCTCTGAGGTATCCTTCCATATGTCTAATGTGTAATTACTTTTACTGCTGTCTTACCCAAAAAGGCTCTTTGGGTATTTCGAGTTTTTCTCAATTTAAGAAAATGGAACGTTGACGGATGCATCACACAAGTCAATGAAACAAAATGCAAGGTTTTGAATTGGATCATCAAATTCCTCCCATTTTTGCTATTGGGTTGGGATGGTGACTGTTTGGTGTTTGATCCTTATCTTCGTGCATTGGCTTGCTCACATCACCCTAACTTAGCTTAATTGCTAATATATTTCATCTTCTTTTCTTTCATGTTTACTCATATCTCCTTACATATCTAATAGATATTACGATGATGCTCTACGTGGCCTTTATCCATTGTTTGGGGAATCGGAGCCGGATAATGCAGTTAGGGACAATGCCGCTGGTGCAGTGGCAAGGATGATTATGGTTCACTCGGAGGCTATTCCTCTGAATCAGGTTCACTTTCTGATTCTTTACTTTGAATTTGCCCTAATTTTATTTTTAACACAGTTGCTTTATCAGGTCCTCCCTGTTTTCTTGAAAGTTCTTCCTTTGAAAGAGGACAAGGAAGAATCAATAGCTGTATATAGCTGCATCTGTAATCTTGTTTTATCATCTAATCCTCAGGTACTCGAGTTATTCGTTTTATGCCTATAACTTCTCAAATCATGTCTGTTTTGAACTACATTTTTCTGACTTCATATTCAATTTTTCCTCTTATTGCGGTTTTTTTCTTCCATTTGCAGATCCTGTCTAATGTTCCCCAGCTGGTTGATATATTTGCCCAAGTTGCTGCATCACCTGAAGAAACACCTGAAGTCAAGACGCAGATAGGCATGGCATTCTCTCACCTGATATCAGTTTATGGTCATCAGATGCAGCCTCTTTTGGGCAATCTTTCACCCTTGCACGCTAATGCCCTAGCGGCTATTGCTCCTAAGGGCTGACGCATAAGCAAAAATCCACCTACAAAATTTTGTTCTATTTATGGTCCATTCTCACTATTGAGCTGCTCTCTTTGGACATTTCACGCCAAACAGATGTTGAGACGATAGCAAGAACGTAAGTTGGTCATGGCTTAAATGATTTTTTGAATGGCGTGCTGTGGGAGCTGTATATGGTTTCGTGATATATGCAAGTACAAAAACATTTATAGTCTACAGATACATCATATGCTTTTTTTATTCAACGACAGGTAAGGACGTTTATTTTTCTTTGAATTTTATTTTTTGGTGTGAGAATTTGTGGTTCGTAATTTAGTTGGAGTTGGGAACGATGTGTTGTAATCCCATTCCCCTTTTTTTCTTGTTTTGTTGACATTCTTTCTCTATAAATTATGAATTTGATGGATTATTCATATAAAGTTCTTGGACATGAATTGTAATTTAACATTTTTTTTCTTCCATTCTCTGTAATTTGCTTCATTCATACCTTGATCCTCTGATATAATAAATCAATTGATGAAGTGCACTAAACCCATTTATAGAAGTGTGATAAAAAAAAAATGGGACCAGTCACTGACTTGAAAAAGAGAAGGTCATGAACGAATTGGGATGGGTTGAATTGGCGTTGAACCGATTGTAAAACACAAATAAATGTACCACGATAATTGAAAAAATAAGTTAATTATCTAAATCAATTAATATATGTGAATAAAAGCACTCATTAAACTTGACTATATTTATCACTTGACCACTTCTAATGTCAGTAGAAAGCAAGACAATTAATATATAACATTTTGTTGTGTTAAAATTAAATGAGAAATATAGATTGAATAGGAATGAAAAAAATCGAGTCAACATGTAAATTATATTGAGCTTTAAATTTCTTGTACTTTTCTTTCAAATAAAATTAACATGCAATGACATGATAAGTAAAAATTTCTTATGGACTGAGGAAGTAAATAGGGGAAAAATGCATAACTATGGACTTTTAAAGATACATTTTCAAACTTAACAAATTTGTGAAATTCTTTCAAAGATCAGATGGTACTAACTAAATAAATAATTAAATAAGTCAATGTCACAATACCATATAATTTATGATCACGGTTACGTACTAGTCACAATTATAAATTAAGTTACACATTATACATTTTTATAGGCCACGATTTATTTATCGTTTACAAATTATCAAATTAATTGTCACAACTTATGTATGATCACAAATTATAAAATTAATTGATAAAAAATTATCAAATTAATTGTTAACATATTATCAAATTAACTAGTCACAATAAACCAATTAACTGGTTACAAATTATCCTTCATCTCCCCATCTCGCCCCGACTGCACTCCAACACTCCAAGCAATATCGACGTCGCCTTAGATATACAAATTACCACACCACTTTCAACAAACCCCTACCGCCACACCACACCACACCACCCCACATCCACCATCATCGCACTACCATGACCACCATCTTACCCCCACAACCACGAGTAGATCACCACCATCACCGCAAATTCACACCACCACACACTTAACATTCATGCTGCAGTGCCGCCGTGGGTGCCAAAGAAGTGAGGAAGGTGCTCAAGAAAAGTGGAATGAAGTTGGAGTTTTTGTGACCGTTTGGTTGGATACAAATGAATTAGGGTTAGAATGGTGTTGGTTGGCTGGGATACACCTGATTTATTAAAGAACAATTTATTATTCAAATGAAAAATTGAAAAACATGCTGTAATTTTTGCAACTAATAGGATATAATGTTGTACCTTTATGCACCTTTAAGTCCAAGTTATCGTGCCCCGCGTAGAGTTGGGCAAAAATCAATTCGAACCAATCAAACCGATTAACCCAACCCAAACCAACATGTTTGTATTGGTTTTTTAATTCAATTGGGTTGGGTTCCAATTTATTTACTAAAACTCAATCAAACCCAACATAGCCCAATAAATTAAAATATATTAAACAGAAAATTAATACTTAAAACCAAAAACATTAAACCTAATGATCAAATTCTCCTCTGCCTCACGTCTCTTCTGTCTCTTGCCTCTTATGCCTCTCATCGCTGCTCGTGTCTTGACTTTTCGACTCGATTTTTTGACGTGATTTTTGACTAAAAACTTGAATTGAAAGATGAGATTTTGTATTGAATTTAAATTATTTAACATTTTTAATATTTATGTTGAATTCATTTTATTCAATATGTATAATATGCAGGCATTCAACATGTATTTAGATTCATTTAATATGTATTTAATTTTATCATTATATAATTTATTTAGATTGATTTAATATGTATTTAATTTATATTGTTCTATTGGAATGAAACTTAACTCAATAGACTATTGATCCAATTTCAATCGATTCAATGCCTTTCAAATTACCCTTTTTAATGTAATCAAAATTGGTCCAAATTAAAACGGTATCAAATTTTAAAAAAATTGTTCAAATTCAACGAAAAAGATCCCAACCATTAGACCAATAAAAAATTGTTCAATTTGAAAACCAATAACCCAACCCAAACCAACCCGAGTTTGGTTGGTCCGGATTGAGTTGAGTTTCAATCGTGAATGTGTTGTTTTCAGTTTGAATTATTGCCAAACCGAACATGTTGGGTTGGGTTTGGGTT
>CAIGRK010074627.1:0-10357 GCA_903798315.1 Fraxinus greggii
CGAATTTTCGATAAATTGAGAAGATGAAGATGAATCTTGAAATCTTGAATCTCTTCAATGATTTCTTGATGAATCTTCACTTGCGCCTTCTCTTCTTTGCCCACAAAAAATTAAGTTTGAATTTCCACTTGATTGAATTTTTGCAAGTTCCCTTCAATTCTCTCACAAAAAATATGAATTTTCCTTCTTTGATGATAATAATTGATAAATATTTATACATGAGATGTCTATGAGAGGTCTCTAATAAGTATTCTACTTTTAGGTATTTGTAAGATTAGAAATTTGGTTGAAAATTACGTCCAAATTGGTTTCCAAAAGAGTTCCAATCGAATAACGAAAGTTGCCTTCGCGAGCGAATTTTTGTCGTTGCACAACATTCAATATTTTGGTCATAACTTTCTTTCCCGATATTCGATTGAATCAATTCAAAATGCGTTGGAAATCTAACTCAAAGAGCTACAACTTTTATGCAATTAGAAACTTTTCAATTCGGACGTTTACTATGCCAAAAATGGATCTCAGGTTTCGTCTAAAAATCTAAAATATAACTTGTACAATTGAAAATTGATTTTGATAATATTTTGATCATATTCCATTACTTTTTGAGTTCTTATTCTATCTAATTATCTCCTAGTAATCTTTAAAGTATCGTCTTCTAGTCCAAATTGACTATTGAATATTTGCAATTTGGTCGTCAAACTTTGGACTTTGCCATTTTCCTTAATTTTCTTTTGTTTTTTCCTATTTCTCATTCAGCCATTGAGTTTTACCTCTACAATATAAAATACCAAAAAATTAGGATATATTTTGTCAAACAAATTACCAAATAGTGATATTTTAGGCACCCGAAGAAGTATATAAAATTCAATTAGAAAATGCCCCCAAACTTAAATATTTGTTTGTCCTCAAAATTTTTTTTAATCTAAATAACAACAAACCCACAAGCATACAAAAATATTTGGTCTGACAATCTAGCTTTTTATCTTAGTATTTGAAATAACCTTACTAAATCTACAAACTATTTCAAAGTCACAGTATCAAACTAATATCCACTCTTCCAATGCAAAACTCACGTGTGTGTGGGTGCGAAGAATTAAGTAGACAATCGTGAATTTACAAGTTGTTTCAATTTCCAACCATTTGTGGTCAAATATATCATGTCACCTTTTGTATGATTTATATATCCCCAAACTTGTTCTTTTTCTTTTTCCCACTGTTTTCCCAGAGTGTAATCTAAGGTTGAAATTTTCATTACTATCATCCCTTCTCTAGTTCAGGTGGATTCTATTAATTGTTACCCAATACAACAATAAACAAGGTTTCTCCAAATTTTTGATTGCTTCGACCTTCAAGTTTCAATTAGGCTATTATCCTTCATCAAAAGTCAACTTCTCTCAAACAAGTTGTGGATCGTAACCAAGACAGTTGGTCCTTGTACCAGTCTTAAAAGTTCTCTCTCCTTATAGTCTCATAGAGCTTTCGGGAAATACTTTTCTGTTAGCTCTATCTTGAACAGGGCCTATGTTAGATTACATTGTTCCTCCTTGATGCGTGTGAATGATGAGGATTCCCACCAATGGCCTATTCTTCCTATTAGTATAAACTCGGCACATAATACTTTTTGATTTTCTTGACAAGAGATGTGCCAGAATATCTTCTCAATAGCACGCAACCACTCTTCAATTGTCAGAGGGTCTTTCCTACCATCAAAGGTAGGTGGTTAATATCTATGAAATTGTTCTACTATTAGAATAAGCGGTGCAGTTGGGTATGTTGGTGGCACTTGCGGCGCTTGGAGAATTGGTGGAGCTTGAGGTGCTGGAGGTGTAGCTTGAACAGCCAAGGCCTGCGTCAGCTCATCAATCTCTCAACTTAACTCTCTAATCGTCCTTGTTTGTGCCATATTCCTATATGTCATAATAATTACAATCTCATTTAGAGAAGTCTACGAAACTTGCACAAAATAGGGAAAAGATTTACAAACCAACATCTTTTATTATTATCTCAAGAAAATTCTTCAAGTGGAATACAAAAGAATAAAGAGCGTCTGGCGCAAATCAACAGAAAAGCAAAAAGAATCCTATTAGACATAAACAACAACTAAACTTAATAAAATTCACTAAAATTTCACTCATCTATTCATCAATGCCATCATCGTTACTCATCCAGCCTCCATGAACCCTAGGTTTCTTAGGAGGTTGCGCCTCATCATCTGAAATAGGTGGAGGTTTATCTTTCAGGAATGTACATCTCAGTAGGTATATTATTGTCCTTGGGAATTGCAAGTCGGGCCAACTCCCACTACTCAATTCAGTCTCTCGAGGCAAGGTAGGCACTACAACTTTCCATAAATAATCGTAAATCTATTCGGCCATCTCTAGCTACTCTTTTGGCAATGTATCAACAAGGAGGCGGGGCCAAGTCGCCTCACCACCCTCCACCTTACTAACATCTCCCAAATGTGTTGGCCCATATAATGCGCTGGTTCCACTGATACTCTTCCTATTGCCTCACGATCTCATATCGAGGAGGCATCAATGAACGCGTCTTCCTACAAATTTTCTTAATTCGTACCATCTGTATCATACCAATTATTCGAAAGACCAATTAGTGGGCATCCTATAAGTTTTAGTTAATTCTCGAGGACTAAAATAAACATTGAATTTGGTTACATTCTAAAAATACTTTATACCATAATGATTATCTACAAAAAGTATTTAAACTCAAACATATAGTAATGTTCATACATACATTTCAAATGTTGAATCTAGAATAATCTTTCTCATACTCATCACATAGATACAAGTATATTAATATAACTTCTTTACCTCAAAATCGGCATAGCGTAGCTATGGCAAACATAGTGCTCAAGACCTAAAAAAGGGAAAAAAAAAAGAAAAAAATATAAATTTGATCAACTTTATATGTGAAACAACACTCCTAAGAAATAGTCTCTAATGAAAGTTCACAGAAAATAAAACATGCTCTGATACCAAGTTGTAACACCCAAGATTCTTGGAATTCGAAACGTCACAGGAAAAATCTTTTTAGTTGAGGCCCTTTAATGTTCACCAAAAAAATAGTAACTAATAAAAATTTTGGATTTTGAAATATAAAATATATAAAAAGATAATGGTAGATATTTGTCCGTATATACTTAGACAATTGTGGTGTAATTTTATTTCGAAAAACATCTTGTGAAAATTCAACAACCAGCGAACAGGAAAATATGTTTGACTTAGTAAACATTGACTAAAAGTTATGAAATTTTAACACAGGCTATAACANAAAATTTTGGATTTTGAAATATAAAATATATAAAAAGATAATGGTAGATATTTGTCCGTATATACTTAGACAATTGTGGTGTAATTTTATTTCGAAAAACATCTTGTGAAAATTCAACAACCAGCGAACAGGAAAATATGTTTGACTTAGTAAACATTGACTAAAAGTTATGAAATTTTAACACAGGCTATAACACTCATATACGTACAATATATAAAAATTTGGGGTCTCGACAATGGTGTTTGTAGTACGAAATATTTTTCAACTATGTCGAACGGTATTTTCAAAACTGACACGACGCAGTCTTTTAAAACGGACACAACTTTTTCTCTAGGTAATATTTTAAGATAACTCCAAAGACAACTATTATAAGACTCATAACCTTTCAAAGTCCACTAATTTTACTCTAAAACATGCACCGTTGCCCAAGTTGTTTCATTTTTAAGTAAGAACACAAAATCTAAGAATTCAATTCAGCATTAATTAAACTTCATGCATAATCAATCCAATATTTCTAAGTTATATTTGATATGAAATCTATATAAAAACTAGAAAAAATAGATGATCAAACATTTATAAAAAAAATGTCATCTAAATGTTCGTAAGAGATATATATAATTGGAAAATTTACTAGAAACTTAAAAGAGCATTTCAAATCCAAGCATTTGTCACTATGCCAAACCACTGTCGTGCCTTGAATTAACCTGTAAATTTTGTAGGGATGAGTACCACAAGTAATACTTAGTAAAAAACACTTGAGTAAATGATAAAAAAAAATATATGTTTTCTAAAAACGCAAACTTTGGTTATTTGTGTCACCGTCAATTACAAAATGAATCGGTGATCGGCCAGTCCGCTTACTTTTAGATTTTGATAACCCCTTTCAAGTAACAAAAATCACCTCTTCATCTCTTATTTCAACCATCAAATGGTGCTTCCATCATAAATAACACAATACGTTTAATGCAAATCAAAAACCAGTAATTTTTATTTCACTTGCATAAGTTCCACAAGCACCCTACCTTAAATACTTAGAGTTTGAATACGCATTTTGTATCCAATTTGAAATAAAATGTAGCGTTCTCTTAGCCTCTCCTTCAGAGAATTTTCAAATTTTCAAAATTTTATGTATAAGTGTAATAGTTGGGAAGAGAAAACATGGCTTTAGGGGTTGTAAAATGTTGTTGCTTATCCAACACAAAATGAATATGGTAATTTGCAGTAATCAAAATGGGAATAAAAACAAAGGTAAGTGGCATATAATTATGAGAATAAATGATATTTATGAGGTAACGTGCAAGCAAGTTTTGCAATTTAAATGACTGTTTTTTTATTCTTTAATAATTATGGGTTTTAAATGATTGAAACGGTTATGAAATTTAGTTGATAGTTAAAACTTAAATGAAATGCCTAGTGGAGAAAAAGAAAAGTCGGATTGAGGGATAAGAAGAAATTAAAATACGTGGCTGAATGAATGGGAATTATTTGAAGGACGAAAATCATGTTTAAGAGTTGTTTAAGATAAAAATTTTAAAAATTTAAGGACTTAACGTATACGATGATTAATATAAAATATGTCATCACAAACATTTAAAAAAGATTCGACACCTTACAAAAAATAATAATGATAAGATAAGTGCATGCAACTTTACTATCGTGACCCTAAACTTTAACTTGAACTTTTAGAAAGTGTCGTAGCGACGAAATTATATAATCTAAATTATTTTTCGATTTATACAAGAAAATTTATTTTAAAACGAAATGCAAGACTTTTGAAATTTGAAATTTTCACATATTAGATGGTGGTTACCACAGTTTTCTTTCCCCTCCTCATGGAATAACAATTGTTTTTAAGAGAATTAAAGCTATAATAATATATATTTCATTATTCTTTTGATAAAAAATAAATAAAAAATTAATGTTCAATATTATCAATATGACATAGCTTTAAAGAGTAAACAAGAAATCAATATAACTATATATATTTTTAAATTAGTGTTTTTTAATAAAATTTGATAATTTAATTACAAAAGATATTTTCATAAAAATGGATGAAAAATGAAATTTTTTTTTATGAACTAGACACAATTTATTTTTCCATAGAAAATAAAGATAAACAGAGAGAGAGAGAGAGAGAGAGAGCCTGTAGAAAAAAATAATTTTTTTAATCTTGACTCTAATGTCCGTAAAATGGAAAAGAAAAAGATATTGAAATAAATAAAAAATAAGTATTATTTATTTATTTATTTATTTGTTGAAAGTCTCCCAAAATCTTGACATGAATGACATAAATTTTAGTATTTATTTTAATACTTTTTGTTAACCCTCGTTTGGCCCTCATAATTTCCCGTTAAATTATAATTCATTTTTTATCTCTTCTTATTAACCACACATTTTCTAATAAAATAATATTACACGTAAATCCAAAATTTTTTCCTTTTTTAACCACATATTCTCAAAAACAAAGTTACTATTGCTCTCATTATAATGTAGAATAATGGGGACAAAAGGGGGGCTAAAAGTTTATATTATAAGTCATTAACAATTTGAATACCTCTAAGTTTGTGAAGATTTCTAAAAAGTTTTAATTGAATATCTAGATTGAATAACGAATACTTTTAGAGAATCTTAAAAGAAAAAATATATATTTTTTATATATTACAATACTCTCTATATTAAACTTCATTATGAACGAGCAAGCTCTTACTTAGATTTAATAACTTTTTAAAATTAGACAAGATTAGGGAAAAGAAATTATAGTAAAGTTTGTGAATTATCATGTCAAGTAGTGTGTAATTCTAGTCAATGAACATAATATGAAGCATTAGATTGAAAATTGGTTCAAGAATATCCTCCCTCAAACTGAAAAATAAATCTTATTTATTTATTTATTTTTAATGTCTTTGTCTCATAGATGTAGTTGTTAGTTGATGTCAGGGTAAAACTCCATACAATTGTTCGTGTGAATCCCACTACGGTACAGGGTCATTATTGACAAGTAATAAATTTGATGAGTTAATGGAAACATCACATAGAAAATAAATTTCAATTCAAGTTTACGAACTTTGTATGAAATTCGAATTATGTGAAATAAAATAGATTTGATTTGTGTTTATTCTAAGTTATGCTAAAAAAATATGTAAAAATGTTTTATATCAAATTATAGATGATTGTTTTGAAACCTATTTCAATTCTTAATTATATAATCTAATTACGCTCATACATTCTTAACAATCGATAAAGCTAATTGTTTAACTTACTTTTCCAAAATAAATTAATTATATTCTAACCATGACCCGATTTATTTTCGTACGAATTCGAATGATTAGAACGTATTTTATTTTAGATTATCTATATGATTATACTTGTGATATTGTTATTGTTATTCCTAACATCTATGACTCGTGTATTAATATTGTCGCATTTTAAACTTCTTGTGAGTCTCACATAAATACAATAAGAAACTAATTATCTAGTTAGTAATAAAACAATTAAACAATGCAATGAGAATGTAAAATTAATCAAGAAACATAAGAAATACTAAACTACCGGTCTTCAATTAAAATAAATAAACAATAAGGTTCATCTGAATCCAATACAAAATTGATTATAGCCTAATATGATTTTATATCAATTACAAGAAAAATAAAAAAAATATCATTCGAATCATGAAATAATGTCAGAGATGTTGATTTTCAAGTCCAAGGTTGAATTCTTATTGCTAAGGTTTGATACTCTCTTAAAATATAGTAATTTGCCTCTGGTTCTTAATGAATTATATGATTTGATGGTGTAATTAGAGGCTGAAAAGAGTTTTCCACGATGGTAGACCTTGTTTAATATTTATAGGAGTCAGAAATTTGGTAAAATTTACATACAATCTGGGTTCCAATGGAGTTTGAGTCAAAAAATGAAAATTGGCTAAACTGGAAAAATTTGCACTATGCACCTGTGCCGGCTACTTGCTCGCACACCCACCATTCATTGTTAGCTCACGGGTTATTTTTTAAGAAGCCAGTGTGGGTACGCCGATTTTTATCCCATGTGCATGCCTTTGATTTTTCCCGAACTGGACAACTTTCAATATATTTGTCATAACTTTATCTATGGATATCGGATTGATGCGATTCAAAGTGCATCAGATATCTAACTCAAAGGGCTACAGTTCTATTATATGTGTAAAATTTCCAATTTGGACGTTTTCTATGCCAAATTTGGGTCTTCATTTTAGACTGAAAACTTCAAGCATAATTTGTGCTGCTAAAAATTGATTTGTGAAAATACTTTGACTTCCAATTGATCTTATGTGATCTTCAATCATCATTTTGTGGTCCGAATCAACTATTAGATATTTGTACTTTGGTTCCCAAACTTTGGATTTCGTTTGTTTTTGCCCCTTTTTCGTTCATTTAGTCCAATTCCACAATTTTTCGTCGAGTTATACATAACAAATGAAATACATACCTAATTAAGTCATAAGTCATCAAAATTAATAATTAATCTCATTTAACGACCTAGATAAACATATAAATGTCTCCAAACTTGAACAATTGTTTGTCCTCAAACAAAATAAAACTAAACTTAATCAATTTTTTTTAAAAAACAAATATGGTTTGATAATCTAACTTTGGTCTCAAGATTGATATTTCTGTACTGACACTATGAATTGCTTCAAAATTGCAAATCCAAGACTGATGTGTACGTGTGAAGATTCATGTAAAACATCATAAATTCATAAGTAGATTCAAATCCCGATCATCAATGGTCCAATTTATCAATTCTTCTCTTGTAAGATGCACATCCCCAAACTTATTTTTTAAAATTCTTTTTCAAAGTTCACATAAGATTAAATTCATACACTAATCCCCACCTTTTCTAGATTGGTTAGATTTTACTAATTGCAGCTCAACACATCAAAAAATGAGGATTCTTCGTATTTTTGAATGCTCCAAACTCCAAAAATCAACTAAAATAAATTCTTGTCAAATGTCTAATTCTCTCAAATCAGTGTTTGTCACTTAATCAAGGCATGATTACGTATTCCATTTTATGCACCTACTTTTTCTGTGGCATTTTGTTTCATGCACAAGCATCTCTTTTTGAGTTTTGTTTAATGGTTTTTTAATAAATGTCCTCATTGAGATCTTTTCAGGTAGCTTCACAACAAATCAACTTTTCTCCCTTTATGCAATATTTAGTGCAATGCTCTTTATTAAACCCTCACTTTAAAAAATCGACCCTAACATAAGATTTTCACTTCATTTTCATGTTTTTGGCCTTAGACAATTCACACAATATTTGGCACATATGGAATCCAAACTTTTCAACTTCTTCCTACAACAGCAATCACACCCAAAGTATCCTAGAATTGATTTAAAGATGCATAATTTATTGATTATTTGGGTTTAACATTTAAGGTTCACTATTTTTAACATATTCAAAATTTGAATCAAACTAGTTTTTTATGATGCAAACACATCTTGTTCTAAAAAATATCAAGTTTTACATAAATTTATATAACCCACACAAGCAAGCAAGAGCAATGATAAAGTTGAAAATAACTATTTTATTTTTTGAAATTCTGGATTTTGTTTGTGCTCGAATAAGCGCACAAAACAGTAAAAATAGATAACATACTCGATGTTTTCTGCCTCCAAACTAATAATAGACATTGTCCCAAATGTCTAAAAATATAATAAAAAATACATAAAAAATTAAGGGCAAAGAAGATAACTAAGTTCTCCCCTGGTATAAATCTGCAAATGATGGAAAGACTAACTTGAATGTGCTGCATCACTTGCTATGTCTTTTCCCTTGTCTAGTGTGTTTGAGTATTACGTTCTTTCAAAATAAACAGAAATCAATCATAATATGAAACAATTTATTTTAAGCTCATACACAACCTAAAAAAATATGGGGATGAAGATACCATATACTGCTAAAAACAAAGAAATTTATTAATCCAATATTCTAGAAAGAAAAATACATAAAAGGGAAGAAAATTATGTTGCTCTCAATAAGTGCTTTTTTATGGTCATTAGCTTGATTTTGATGTTTTAGCTATTAATGGTAGCTTGAAAAAAGAGTTTTCAACCTTGCAACGGTTGTATTACCAGTTGTTATTTAATTCATTTTTGACCCTTCAGATTATAAGGTTTTCATTATTGTCCCTTGCAACCAATTCACCAACTCTCTTCGTTTTCTTGGGACTGCTCCAATTCTCATGTTCTTCATGGCCAGTCCTTTTGTATTCCTTTAGGTTAGGTGGTTGTCCAAGTAAGTATTTGTGATGAAACATTTTTTTCTTTTTCTACCACCATCAGGATTATTTCACCATTTTCAAAATCCATCAATGCTTGTCCGGTTGTTGAGAATGGTCTTCCCAAAATTAATAGAATGGGTTGAGCATTTATATCAAGGATGATGAAATCAGTTGGAAAAAATTAATCTCTAACTTTGATGAACATATCCTGTATTACTCTTTAAGGATGCTTTAGTGTTCTATCAGCCAAATGTAGAATTCTTGGAGTTGTTTAAGGATCACTTAATCCTATTTTTCTATAGATAGACAATGGCATCAAGATAGTACTTGCTCGAGATTAATTAAAAGAATTAATTTATGTGGACTTCCTATAAAGCAAGGTAAAATGAAACTTTATGAATCTTTCAGTATAGGATGGAGCTTGTGCTGCAAGATTGTACTGCATTCTTTAGTTAATGTCACTGTTCCATCTACTGGCAATTTTCTCTTCTTTTTCAATATCTCTTTAAAAAACATAGTATAATTTGAAATTCGTAAAATGATGTCAATGAAAGGAAAGTTGATGTGAAGTTGTCTAAAGGCATTCAAGAACTTCTTGAACTACTTCTCAAGCTTATTATTTTTCAACCTTGAGGGAATATGAGTGGAAGCATGTGTTTATTGATAGGAATCGTATCATTAGATGATTCTTCCAATCTGGATTATACTGATAACCCAAGAATAACTAACCAAAAGGGGGGTGAAATGGTTTTTGAAACTTTTTTAACTATTAGTCTCAAAAACTATTCAATACACAAGGTATAAATG
>CAIGRK010074672.1:0-13115 GCA_903798315.1 Fraxinus greggii
GTTCGATTAAAATCCTTACAATATTTACATAAACATGTAGGTCCTTCAGCAAATCCATTCAATGATACGACCATCGGATGCTATATAGTTCAAGTCTTGATAGGCAAGAATACGTCGGATTTGCATGCACTTTTTCAGTTTTTAGTGCACAAAATTGCGTAATGAGCAATTGTTCACTGCTTTTGACCATCTCGCTCTCACTGTGAAACTCTAGCATGCAAATCGTTATCTGCGTAGTCCATTTTTTTTTTTTTAAAGCTCAAAAACTCTTTTCTTGATTAAGTACAAGCAATATACCGCGAATCTTGTACCGTATATTATTTGAAAATTGGACCCTCCTGGCTATTGTTGAATCTTCAAGGACAGACATTAAAGGGTTGTTTAATAAAGTATTTGATAAAAGTTTTAGCAAAATTTTATAAAGTCGATAAAATGTGTTTAAAATTGATAAAAATTATTATTCGATGAAATATGTGTTTAAAATTTATTATTAACTTTGAACCAATCTTTTTAGCAACTTTTTAAATTATATCATACAACACGTTGATAAGTGTATTTTGTACACTCATCTATATCATTAAATTAGAGTATTTATTAGTGATTTAAATGAGTTATAACTTAATTTTGTGTTAATTATGTTTGTTAGATTGAATTCAATGCAAATTGGTGGATTTAGAAGAAATGAATGAAAAACGAGCGAAGACGAAAGAAATCCAAAATTTAGGAATCAAAGTGTAAAAATTTAATAGTTGATTCAAACCACAAAACGATGATTGAAGATCATATAAGATGAGATGAGAGGAGTTTTATAATTTCGTCCCACGTCACCTGACACATGGGAATGATCTCTATTAGAGATATTGGATTACACAATTTTTAATGGTTATTTCCTTGCCTTGAAATTGTTTCTGTTTTTCCTTTTTCAAAGAAAACAAGTTTCTTTTACTATATATATATGTTTTTGTATACTAGTATGTAACACGTGCGTTGCACGTGATATTGCGAAGAAGTGAAAATGTAATTGTATTCATATATATAAAATTAAAAAAAATAAATTTTGTCCAAATATCAATTACCCAATTTTTTTTATTAAACTCAAATTTTCATCAAATTTAATATTCTAATTTAGCTTCTCAATAAACTTAAACATGCAAACTTCTGAGAACACGAAGACAGGTAAACTTGAACTTAAAACATTTACTTACCTTGATTCTATATTCGAATATTTATACACAAATTATAAGACCATACGCAAATCAATATTTTGTAAAAAAAATATTAATTTTATATCTTTTAATATAAGTTTTCAATTAATTTGTTATATATATATATAGGCCTGGATTCTTTATTTTGAATTTTTGAATTTTTAATGATGTGGCGGTAATAAGATGAAAGTTGAATAGCCCAAAAACGATGATCTCAAAACCTTATTGTCAGTAGGGAACATAACTTATTGGCTTATGTTTATGTTTATGTTTATTGGCCAGGCTCAAAGCCAGGCCCAGAACCCAGAAGCACATCTAATGAAATATGTTTCAAAACACGTAAATATGCTAATTGGACTAAAAATGAAATTGCATACAATGATATCAACCTGCCTTGGAACTTGTAAATTTAATTGTGTGCAAGTAGAATGGGAAAATTGGGAGTGGGTTCACTTATAAGTAACTTCTATATTCAAAAATATTTGCTGCTTTCTAATTTAAGTTAAAAAGTCGTTTTTTTATGAAGTAAGTCTTGCTTATCATTCAAAATAAGCAACTTATTTTTGATAAGCAATATGAAATCCCAGCAACAATTAGTTTCATCTCTTCGACGCATGTATCTTGATATCAGTAGGACTTAGGAGCCTGGACAAGTTATGAAGATATGTGTTTGAGTCTAGTACTGATCCTTGGAATTGCTCAATTGCAAAATCTTCCACAAGTTCTCCTTGTTTCTCAAATGTGACTAATTATTCAAAGAGGGATGACGTGTTTTCGTTTTCGATCTCTGTTTCTTGATATAAATCAGAAATCCGAAAAATTGCTTGCGGAGGTTATCCTTTCATGCACTCTTAATCGTCTGAGAGGTCAGAAGAGTGACTTGGTGCAAACAATAGAGTACCTTTGGACATTCATTCTATTCTGATTCCACTTCTTACTTCTTGAGCCTTCGGCTACTTGATAGTGTTAAAATTCGCCGCTCGTAGAAACTGTTCATAGAAAAGATTATGATTTTCGAGTATCCAATCAAAGAGCCAAGTGAGTAGACTTGCCTTTTTCAACCATAGTTTTCCTACTCATGAATTGGATTCGAACCAATATTAAGCTACTTGCCCTTTATCGTATTTTCTAAGAAGTTTTTGAAAGAGTCATAATTTACATAGTAAGCTTGTTTTAGGCATACAGATTAACTTCCGTTTAGTACTACACTATTTATAGTAGTTAGTATACAATTTTCAGTAGAAAAGAATTATTATTTGTAGGCTTGGATTATTTTCCTAGATAACTAAGGTTACTTTTGGCAGTCTACTCAAGTTACAATTTAGGCTCAAAAGTAAGTGTTTGTAAGTTTGTGAAGATTGTTTTGATTTTTCACCAATTTAAGCTGAAAAAATTTGTTCAATGCTATGTTGTTTTTGTTGACCTCACTGTTTGTAGAGGTGATGTGACAAACAGATTCCAACTCTTTTAGCGTCCATGTAAGTTGTAATTCTGCGCATTTGGACAAACTGTTAGGGTATGCTGCCAGACTTCAACGGTAGGGGAGGTGACTGCAAGTATTTCGATAGTCAAGTCAATAGAGTGAAGTACATAATTGGGTGTGGGACAGGATTAGGACAATTTATCAAAGTAAAAAGGGGTTCGAAACTGGGGATACAACGGAGAACAGAGTAATAATAGTGTAGTAATATGGTGTGAGAATGTAAACTTGCACTATCCTTGAATGGGGGCTACTTGTGGTCTTTTAAGTAGGAGATGATGACGGTAAGTCGTTAAACGAAGATACACGTGGCTTCATTCATGCAGCTAGGTTTTTTTGTCATAATCATCAATTATTCCTAGACCATTCTGTAATGAGTATGACATGTCAAATCATCCACTTGCAATAAGTGATAAGTGCATTTTGTAAATTTAGCTAGGTCATATTACGAAGTTTTTAAGTCGTCAAAGCATTCAATTTTACTTAAACTAGGTCAATTTTTGTTTATTTCAGTATTTGATCTGTTTCAAAGCAATTGAAAATGAAAGAATAATCAATTGGTCATTGGATGGAAAGTTTAGGTATCAAACTCTACACTTTGGAAATTGAAGGATCTGAAGTAAAGAAGCTATGGTCTGCACAAATAAATTTGTATCAATGACCAAAATTTATTAAGTGGGAACAGTGGTGCCTTGATGAGAAATATCTCACTAATTGGGCTTCAAAACAATTTGAAAAGGAATAAAAGTTTATTTGGGCTTGGACCCCTTTTGGACTAGTTGCTGGAGATTGGGATTTGAAAGGAAGGGCTTTGCTTACACGCCGGGGTACCCGCCCCTGGCATGGGCCCCTCTTTACCTTGTGAGGGGAGTGTAAACTCTCGTGTACACTTAGAATTTTCCTGAAAGGAATTGGACGAATTGGCGACCGTTGGAAAAAGGAACAAGATATATATACACGCACAGGGGACTAAAAATTAAAGGAGAATTAGGCATAAACAGACGGCAAACAAGGAGAAAAGACGGAAGACCGTGGCGACGAGAAGGAAAATAATTTCAGATTTCTTTGTGCAATAATTCATGAATAATTGTACAAGTAGTTTGTGAATAAATCAGGTTCCATCAATTATTCGATGATGTCCTTTAAATTTTATTTGTTTAATTCCAACATAATGATAGACTAGATTATTTTAGTGCAAGAATTACGATGAAACTTATATTATGGACCTTTAAATTTTTGAATATTATTTATTTTTGACATTCAAAATACTTTTTCAATTCTTGAATAATTGACACGAATTTTCTACAATTATATGTGCAATAGTTGTATGAGTTTGATACATGTTTTACCTTCGAAAGATTGAAAATAAGTTAGATATAATGTCAATTATTGTAGAGTCCCATAGGGGATAGAAATACATCTCTATACTTTATATGATCTTTAAGTATTCATAAATCTTTAATATAATTTTATATGTTCGCATTCTTCATAGAAATATAGTCAAGTCACGTGTAAGAATATATTTAATTCTACTCGAGAGAGATTGTTAAATAAATTAGAAATATTGATTTTCATAATTGAATCGTGTTGTCAAATTTATAAGTTCTGGAGTTAAAGTGGATTGATATAAGGGAATTCGAGATCCTAGTACGCTTTTCATCGTTATATTTTTATAAAACTCGCATTTAGTTAGTCTAACATTTATTTTATTTAAGTTCTGCATTCATAAGTAGATTATTTAATTTACAAAGAAGTCACAAATTTCAATTGTTTTGGTTAAAGTGTAATTAATTCGAATTTGAACTAATACAATATCTGTGGGAACTATACTTGGATTTAAAATTCATTTTACTATTTTTTAACCAATCGTGCACTTGCGGTACTTGAAACAAAAGTACAAAACAAATATTTCGTGAACAATAAGATCTTTCATAAAGATTCTCTCGAGGTGCCACGCGTGATCCACCTCAGCTGACGAGGCTTGGTTGCAACGAATGGGGTCGGCTCTATCATATGAGTTCGGCTGTATCATATGACTTGCACTGGAAATACTACCTATCCGTTACAGCATATTAATTCCTGTTGCTTCCAGACTTTGATCCAAGGAATATCCCTTGTTTCTTTAACTGGGAAAGCATCCTATTAAGGGCTTAAAATCTCATTAAAATTAAAAATATGGTCGTTATTGGGTCTCACCCGTCTAATAAAAGTCAACAACAACGATTAGTTTTTCAATTTTAATCCGATTTTAAGTTCCACCGAACACGCCCTAAGTTGGAAGGGTGGTTCTGACAGTGACACTCCGCAATTTAATCTTGAGGAAGACAAAAAAAGAAGTTTTTGATGTGAATAATTATTTGCTTGAACCGTTGAACGTGTGTAATTTTTTTTTTTTTTTTCAAGCAGTTGAGCTTAAGCTTATTTGGGATTGGGACATGCTGATTGGAAGTGAACACACGTTTGGGGACACAGATGTTGTTGCAAAATGGCTAATCAAAACTGTTTATTGGATGCTTCAGAAGAGTTTTCCCTTATACCACTGTCGACTTTCGCCATCTTGTTACTACTCGGCACAAGACATTACTAAAATAGTTTTCCATTGTACCATATAAAACACGTACGATCATACTGTTAATATCTCCAAACCATCTTCTATCTATCTATATGTCATCTGCACAATAAAACCCTATTAAAGAAAAATGACGATATTCCATAAAAAGGTTTGACGATTGTTTGCACCGCAACGGTCAAGTTTCTTACCGGTATTATAAAATATAAACTGATTAAGTGCAAGAAAGATAAGTGAAGTAGGAATTTAGTTAGGGGTTAGAATGCCTATCTTATGCCAATAACTTGCATATATATAAAAGAATACGAGGCATGTAAATCAAGATGGACCGTTAATAACGTGTCATTCCGATCCATTATAAAATCCCAGCTAAGACCAAGCCCATGAAAGATTGTTTAGGACATTTAGGCCATGTTCGGTATGGATTAAAAGCCAATTAAAATTGAAAATACGGCCGTTATGAATTCTTCTCATCTCATAAAAGTCAACAATAACTGTTAATTTTTCAATTTTAATCCCTACCAAACACGCCCTTAACATGATTTTAATCTGATCCCATTGACACCATAAAATGTCTAAGTAAAAAAATGGATGAGAAATTACTTTGAAGAAGTGCTTAAACATCTATGGTTCAACTAAAGACGTAACCATATGTTCTCTCTTTAGCAACTTATTTGTTTCATGAATTGTGAAGAAGCGTGTTGTCGCATTCGATTTGCTTCTAAAAATGAACTCCGATTTTGTGTTATATCTTCGTACTTTGATGAGAAGTTCGGTTAAAATTGTGAAGTTTTGTTCAATGATTGGTGCTACATCATTTATAATGAAGCTATGTTCTTGCAAGAACCATTGTAAGTTGTCGCAAAAAGGTCGAACACCCCAAGATTAAGTCGTCGTTTGATTTTGATTTTCTCAAAATTAATTTTCATCAAACTCATTTTTAATCAAACATTCTACCAATAAGATACATAATTTTACTTTTTAACCATATACTTTTCGAAAAAATAGATATCAAAAGCAAACTANCTTGCAAGAACCATTGTAAGTTGTCGCAAAAAGGTCGAACACCCCAAGATTAAGTCGTCGTTTGATTTTGATTTTCTCAAAATTAATTTTCATCAAACTCATTTTTAATCAAACATTCTACCAATAAGATACATAATTTTACTTTTTAACCATATACTTTTCGAAAAAATAGATATCAAAAGCAAACTATATCATTCAATAATTCATTTGAAACATCCGTTGAAATTTAAAATCATGCTTCGGCCTCTATTTTGCTTTCGGCTGACAGGGTACTTTTTATTCGACAAAAATCACATGGATGGTCCCACAAGTTTGCATTTTATATCCGAATAAGACCATAACAATCATAAAAATAATGAAAGGCAATAACGAAAGTAACTTATTGATAATTAGATTATGCATTATCTAGAAAAACTGCATATTTAATCCTTATTCTTTAGCCTCTTTATGTTTTCGTCCCCACACTATAAAATCACACATGTCAATTCCCAGTGTTTATTTCATACGACATAATTATTCTTTTTTATCACATTCTATCACAATTGACACGTCTCTTAGAAAATTAACAACGTGCATTTCGCGTTACATATTACGCCAAATGTGATAAGAAAGTGATCTAAAAGGATTATTTATGCAAATGGGATTAAACCTTGGGGATTAAAAATTACAATTTTAAATGTTGGGTGCTAAAAGTGAAATTTTAATACCTTTCCCTCCAAAATAAAAATAAAATAAATAAAATCGACCATGTGCTTTCTATACATGAACGCAATGTTTGACTGAAAGTGGCAAAATAGTTATTAAAAGTTGAGATCTGAAGATTGCGATTTTAAAGATTGCAGATAGAAAGTGAAGGGGCACTAAATATTCGGACTAAATGTAATATAACACCTACTCAATTGTCAGAATAAGTACCGTTTTTTTTTGTTAAAAAATTATTGCATGTCTAAACACGCTTGAATTAGAAAGTTTTTAAGGTTAGCCAAACATTTGACACCACGTTGCCGTGCCATTTGTCCGAAGGCCCCCTTCTACTTTTTCTTTTTCTTTTTTTTTTTCTACCGTTACGAGGCACACTATTTTCAAACTTCGTTCCTTGCAATAAAGCAATCACTTTTCCTTTTTCATGTCAATGTCTCATAATCTTTTCTCCTCTCCTTTTTCCTTTTTACACACACACTCTCTCTCTCTCTCTCGAAGACCATGTTTTGAAATCTGTGTCTTGTTTTGTGAAAACCCTCATATTAACACTCCATTTAGTTATTCTCCTGAACTCAAAACCCAGAAACAGTTTCTGGTTCAAATGGCTATTCCAACTTCAAAGGTTCTGTTTTTATTTTTCCTGTCCATTGTTCTTGTCCCCTCTTCAGGTAAGTACTAAATTTGTATATTGCATTTGCCGAACACTATTTGTGGATCTTGCTCAAGTTATTGGTATTTATAGGGTTTAAGATTTTTTTTTCAATGTGCTTTTAGTTTCTTGGATCAGAGCCAAAGTGAATGGTTAAATGAGATACTAATCTGTAGATCCAGTGATCATAGATGCTACTTTTGAGTGATTTTGCACTAGAGCAAACTCTCATATGAGTATTCTAGTCTAAATGACACGAAAAATAATTGCATTCTCCGTGTTACAGAAGCACACCTGTTCAAGGATGTTGAAGAACAACAAATATTTTACCATCAAGCGATTCAACATGATGTAGTTTTTCCAACCACCCCAGTCACAGTCACTGTGCCTCCGGATAATTCAGCACCAGCAATTATCACCATTCCCTCTACAAACACCGTGCCTGTGCCTAATACAAATCCCGTTACTCCACCAGCACCAGTAACAACCCCGACCACAAAACCGGGGGGTCAACCAGCGAGTAACCCTGTAACAACTTATCCTAGCCCAACTGGAGTAGGTGTTCCTGTGACAAACCCAGTGACGCCTCCTGCAGCAACAAATGCTCCTGCAACTACGGGGAAGAGTTGGTGCGTAGCAAAGACTGGTGCACAACAGAGTGCACTTCAAGCAGCGCTTGATTATGCTTGTGGGATTGGAAAAGCAGATTGTTCGGCCATCCAGCAGGGCGCAAGCTGTTATAATCCTAATAATTTGCAAAACCATGCATCGTATGCCTTCAACAACTATTATCAAAAGAATCCAGTGCAAACCAGCTGCGACTTTGGGGGGGCTGCTGCAATAACCAATGTGAATCCTAGTAAGTATAGAAAATTCTCTCTTAAATGAAATGGTCACTTAGAACTTCAAGTGTTCACACCTTTTTTATTTACTTACAGGCGTGGGATCTTGCATTTTCCCAACATCAACCTCCTCTTCGACCCCGCCAACAACAGTGTCTCCAGTCTCATCAAGTCCACCGACGACAGCATCTCCAGTCTCAGCAACTCCTCCGCCAACACCACCATCTCCAGTCTCGGGAACTCCAACACCAACAACAGCATCTCCATCTGGAACAACACCTAGGTAAAGACTAATTCTAATGGCCGCAGAACTGTGTATTATATGATCTCACAATGTTGGAAAGTAATCCATGAAATCTAATGCATTTCTTCACTTCATCCTTGCAGCACAAGTACTCCTCCATCCGTCTTAAACTCTAGCAGTCCGACTTTAGGAGGATTCCCTACGAGTGTCGGAGATAGCCCTCCTCCTGTTTTTGACACCTCGACATCTGCTTCAAGTTCTTTGCAGCCTTTTATTGGCTGCATTACTTCAGTGGCATTCATAATCACAGGGAATTTCATTTTGGATTATCAAGATTTAGCATTCTGAATGGATTAATGGGTCAGAAGCTCGTTCCTCAACTAGCATATCAGTTTTGGGCTATTCAGACTGTTCTTACCAGTAAAAATTTGCAGAGCTCGCTGTTGCAGTTTGCTCATGTTTCACACCAATTGACACTAGTTGCACTTTCTACTACTGGCTCATTATTTATGTAGAGAAGGTATTCTGTTGATCTTGTAGAGCCGGTGGCTTTACCTAATGTCTAGAAAAGTTAAATTTGATTAGATAATCAGACCGCCATAGTAGGATGGTCCAAATGGAGATGAATGAATAGCCCAGAAATAATATATATCGTTCTTTCACTTCGTCTTTGTTTGTTTTTAGCTCTTCCGTTTCTTTTCCTATCTATGTTTTCCCCGGAGGAGGTTTTGTGGGTGAAATGTTTTGTGTTCATGGACAGCAACTTAAAGAGGTAGTTAACCGTGCTTTCCTTACAAAATCCCACGCTTGCACCTTTTAGTTTACTAATAGATTAGAAAATTCTCTCTTTTAAGATTGAATTATTATCCAATTTTGGTTGTGCATAAAGCCTATCTTCCTTGTGGCCCCCGTGCCAGCTGACATTGGAGTTGGCATCGGCCGCATTTTCCTTTTGAGCCAAAACAGTGCAGTCCACACGAAAAAAATGCAACATCTACTAAGGCTAATGCTAGTCTGGTTGGCAGCTTGCAGATGCCATGGACCTTTAGTTTTGTGTTAATGCTGGGCCATTTACAGGGTGAGCCACCATGTGCCTGCACATCACAGCTCACCTTTACATCCTCACTCTGTTTCCTCTTTGTATTGCAGATTTCTTTGTTTGCTATTTATATTTTGAATTATTTCACTTAGAATAAAAGGATGTGGGGGCAATCTTAGGGTCCAGGACTTAAACGCGGACAAATCAAATGACAAGATTTCTTTCATTTGGATTAAATAGGTTGATTACATGACGTGTTCCCAACTACCATGCTTAACTCGTTCGTTACAACCACTTATCTGATACTCAAACACAAACTGCCCCGTAAATTGATTTCTAGCTTGGCTAGATAGGATACCCGTTCCATTTCCATTTCTTTATGATAGCAGCCAGTGCAAAACTAATTGAGATAGTTCATTGTTTTTCTGTTTTCTTAATCTTGAGGAAGAAGCTATAATATCACAACTTTATAATCCGGGCAGATGTTAAAGATCTGGTGAAATGATACAACTGGTCAAGGCAACCCCATCAAGACTGATGGTCGGATACCTCATTACATGTGTATATTATACATCAACCACAGAACACAAAAGGACAATCATCTATTCATTCTTTGCATATCATAATTCAGCAACAGATAGAAAAGCAATTTCACTAGAAAAAGTATGCAATAGAATGTTTTCATTTAAAATTTGGATCCACACAATGTGAACTCCATCTTAATAACAAATGCTTGAAAATAGGTTTCTCGTTCTAGCATTGAATATGGATAAAATAGAAAAAGACATTTAGAATGCACATTTCTACAAACAAAACAGAATTTGATTATACTCTTCTCCTAACCTGGATAGATAATTTCAACATTACCTCTTCGAGAACATTGCCGAAAGAACATAAGACAGATCATGCATATGTACTAGACTCTGGCATACACAAACTGTATAGGCATTCCAGTTGCCAGTTGGGCATATAAAAATACACAACAGCATCATCTGAATATATCTTCAGTTTAAAAGGTCCAGCACACAAAGCTCGACCAAATCTATGCCACTCAGGACAAGTCATCTTTCCCTTTCCCATCTTTCAGGAAGAAGGTTCTTTGGTACCAATAACTAGTTACATGCAATAACTAGTTGCATTATCAATCAATCGTTACTTCGACCTAACATTTCACTAAAATGCTAAGAAATAAATCATTCTTCATTAGTTCATGTTCAGAAAGACCATACCGTGAGAGGAATGGGAAGAAAAGTAGTATTGGTTTAACACAGTAACACCTGAACAAAGAGATATGACCAAGGAAACAGAGTTCAGATTCAATTTCTCAAAACAAAGGGGAGGTACAGAATATCATAACAAGTTCTAGAAAATCTTTACATAAAACTTAGCCCAACATTGATGAGATAGACAAATATAAGAATCAACTAATCTGAACAGATATAACTCACAAAATCAACCACAATTGTGATCACATTCTAATGCAATATTGCTACTAACCTATGTATGCTATCAGAAAACCTGAAATCAGAAACCACTATTATAAATAAATGAACAAATATCCAGAAATATTTAACCATTCAAAAAAATTACAAGTCCATCTTGATTTTCATAATATTTAAATAAATTACAGTGAACAGCACCTCCTAACTATTGTTGTGTCCCATTATTATGATGCCCTTCATTATTTTCCTTGGGTTGCTGCATCTGATCCTCAACATGAGTAACCAAAAACATCCCCTCAATCACTTCCTCCATTTTCTCCCCATGAAAATTGTGATCCTCTGTAGCAGAACCTAAATCAGCAGACGTCTCACTCCCACCAACACTATTCATCTCAACAAGTAACTCCCCATCGTTGGATCCAGAACTCACTCTCATGCCTCCATTATTGTCAACATCCATGGGCACACAATTATCATTCAAAAGCTTCCCTGATACTTCATCTAGTGCCTTTGTTCCACCCATTATCTCATTTTCGCTCAACTCTACGCCAACCAATGCTGCCAGCACCTGACATGAATTATCCTCTTCA
The DNA here is from genome assembly GCA_903798315.1 of Fraxinus greggii. Taxonomy (NCBI): domain Eukaryota; kingdom Viridiplantae; phylum Streptophyta; class Magnoliopsida; order Lamiales; family Oleaceae; genus Fraxinus; species Fraxinus greggii. The sequence continues at coordinate 11,789 of CAIGRK010074672.1, forward strand.
TCCACATTTCTTGTCGAATAAGTTTTCTCTTCCACAACTGCCACCGGATGCACACCATCATATGCATTTTCACTTCTAGAACCATTACCATTATTGACATTAGTACAATTTTCTCTAGTCACTTGTGCAATACCACCACCCAGATGACCCGCGTTCCCACCACTTCCATCACCACCACCACCCAAATGAGGCACACACTCACCAGCACTGGGCCCGGAAACCTCAGGTGATATCAACAGAGCTGCTTCCTTCTTTCTCACCTTCTCCCTCACAACCAAGTATGCCACATGTTCCAATGCTTCTCTTGCCCTTTTCCTCGCGAATGCAGTCTCCTTAGCCCTTCGCTCAGCTTCCGCTCTTGCTGCCACAGCAGCCTTAGACATAGACGCTGCGGCAATCTTTGCAGCAGCCAACAAGATCTTCGCTGCAGTCTTATCAATCACCCTATAAACCTCCCTATTTCCACTGACGTCCAAACTTTCACCCCCGCCAATAACATTCGCTTCCGTTGCCTTATTCAAGTTAAAAATTGGAGAGCTTGGGTTAACGCAGAGGGGACAAATGTAGTGGTTGCCTGCAGAAGCGGGGGAGGTGACGCAGTAGGAGTGGGAAGAGGAGTAGCATTTGGAACATGTGATGACGGAGTCGTGTGGTGGAGAAGGAGGGTAGACCTGGAAGCAGGTGGGGCAGAATGATTGAGGGTGAAGGCGGAGGACACAGGTGGAACAGAGCCGACGGAAGATCCCACGGTGGCGGACGTGGTGGAGTAGCCGCCGCTCCTCCACACCGCAGTTGCCGCACGCTTTGACGGCAGAACTGGTGGTGTGATCTTGCTTTATAATCATGTTTATCAGAATTTTTTCATTGCAAAACAAAACAAAACAATGGAGATACCAATACGAAATTTAACAGATTAAATTCTTACTTAGGGTTTGCAGGTAGGGTTTCGCGGAGTGGAGGAGAAGAAAATTAACAAAGTAAGTACGTCGTCGTTTTTATAGTCTGTGGAGATTAATCATTAAATCCTCACAATTTAACGTGATCAAATTTGTATAATACTATGCTATCCACCTTACTTTCCAAATACGGTCGTGCTACTTAGACAAAGCGAAAGATAGGGTAGAATATAAGGTTTTGACATTGTTGATATGGCATAAAAGAAGGGGATCATAAAATACTATCTTGTCTTTACTTTTTATATATGCAAACTATGACCTGTATCTTTTAATTATTAGATTGTTTAGTGTTATATGTTACAATTCTTCTATTTGGATAATAGGTTCTTGAACCAATCCTGTAAATTTTAGTTCAGTTTTTTCTTATAACC
>CAIGRK010074714.1:0-14988 GCA_903798315.1 Fraxinus greggii
ACTTTATTTGTTTTCTTAGTTTATAGGATTAGTATAGAAAATATGCAAACCATATCTTTTGATTTCATCATACTTGAATTTAATAGTAGATATCGAACTACAAATTAGACCTTATTCCTCTTGGGAAAGATACTCTTAATTCACAAATCTTATTACTTGTACAACGATCTTGTACACTTGTGGGTTTCACGTGAACAAGCACTATCGGGCGCCAGTGGGACACATTAGCAGCATAAAAGATGTCAATGCTATCGTTTGGGATAGACTTAAAAAGTTGTTTCGTAACAAATATTTTATAGCTCATGTTGAAGTCGTAAAGATGAATTCATAAAGTTGAGATGAGGTATGATATGAGTGAGTATATGTTTGGACAACTATCAAGATTTACTACACACATGGCTAATTTGTATTGGTGCACTGAGAGTAGAACGATTCCTCAAGGAATTGAAGCTAGAATTATATAAAGATGTAAACCCACGAATCCAAGGTGATTCATATTCCCAAATAGTAGAGAGAGCATTAATCGCAGACTGAACTAGAATTAGCCGTGCTTAGGAGGCTCAATGATAGTTTATACATGTTCAAGTGCAGTGTTACCCTAGAAATGAAAAGACAAGAGCATTTTCCGGACAGAATAAAAAAAAATTAGGTTTCAACCAAGGCAAACACAACAACGTTAGATCAAAGTAAGCGTCTAAAGATAGATATCTTTAGGGTAAAACCTCGACATCATAATCATCTTGCCCCAGATGTAGTGGACAGCATAACAGAGTATGTCTGATTGTATGAAATGCCACAAGTACACGATATCGTGAACAATAAATGATGAGTAAGATATCTGTCCCATACTATGTACTTAATCTAGGTTCAATTGATACCAACTTTGATTGAATAGCCAAATTTGAAAAATCAGATAAGATGATTAAATAAGACTTCATGAAACGACCTTACTTCTATGTCCAAACTGTTATACGATAACTACGACTATAGGTGAGCCCGAACCCATCTTACCTTGCATGGATTTTTATCGTGTTCCTAAAATTCGAACATAAGACATCTGCCTTATGAGAGACTTAATTTCCTGATAACATGACATGAAACCATGTAGCAGTAATAGCTCCGAAACCCACAAAAGATTGAATCATAACCCAAGAAAGCTAAAATCCCATTTGAAATTTGACCCAATAATTTGTTGAATCAAGGAACCAAAATTATGGAAGAACTTGACCCTTAATTACAAAAACTATGAAACTTGCTATGAATTTGTTGAACGCCACAAAGATGAATTCTTTTGACAAGTTCGAAATTAAGTTCCATGAAGAACAGGAAGAAAGCAAATCTCTCTTTATTAATTTTTTCAGTAATGTGTGTTTTTACAAGAAAAAGAATGAATCATATTTATAGGAATCCCATAAAAACCTAATTAAAATGGAATTATATAAAAAAGATACCAAAAAGAAACCATTATAAGAGTTCTACCAAAAATAGACTTCTAGGAAAATCTGAAAAAAATGCATCCAGAAAATGATCTATGCGCCCGCGTAGTTTATAACTCCCACGACAGCATAGAACAACCAAAATCCCACTTCTTCGTTTCGGGAATAGTAGATGCAACAACGTCCCATTTTATACTATGCAACAACATAATAATCCAACTTGCTTCAAATTTTATTTTCTTGATTCCACTGTATACGAGTTGTTTCCATCTTCATTTCCAACATGAAACTTGGTATTCTGCTTGTTTCAAACTCTTGTCCTCCATAGCTTGAACGAGTCAATGCATGGCTTCATTGATCCTATTTACTCGCAAAGTGGGATAGTAATAGAAGTGATGGGTCTATTTCAAAGGTTACGACCGAACCACTAAAGGGAAAAGAGGAAGTAGCTAGCAAAATAAAACCCAAGGCGGATTCCCAACCTCATTGGAATAAGGATATCAAGTGTTTTAGATACTGGGGTTTAGGTCACATTGCTTCGCAATGCCCAAACAAAAAGCGTAATGACCTTACGTGATAATGGGAAAGTGGTGAGTGATAGCATTGAGATGCCCGAATTGGAGGATACTAGTGATTGTGATGGAGTAGAGTACCCAATGATAGGTAAAACACTTGTTATGAGGTGTGCTTGCAGTATACAAATTAAGGTGGATGACATCGTGCACTAAAGGGAGAACATTTTTCATACTAGGTGTCAAGCCAACGATAAGGTATGTAGTATGATTATTAATGGGGGATGTTGTACCAATGTTTCAAACTAGGTGCCTTGTAGAAAAAGTGGGCTTGACTATGCTAAAATACCCTAGACCCTATATGTTGCAGTGGTTGAATGAACGTGGAGATATTAGGGTTAATAGGCAAGTCTTGGTGAGCTTCACAATTGGGAAGTATAGTGATAAGGTGATATGTAACGTGGTTCCTATATATGCTGGGTATTTCTTATTGGGGAGTCCATATGATAGGAAAGCAATACATGATGGGTACAAAAATAGGTACTATTTTGTCAAAGATGGGAGATCTGTTACTTTTGTTCCATCAATACCAAAACAGGTCTACGAGGATCAGTTGAAATTGAGAAGTGAGAAAGAGAAGAAAAACAAAGAGGCACAAAACGAGAGTGACACAGAAACTTCAGAGAAGAGAGAAAATAGTGAAGTGGCTGAAAATAAAGAGAAAACAGTGGAGCTATACAATAAAAGAAAAGTCAAAAGTGAGTTTCTTTGGAAGAAACATATGACTTTTCATGTCTAAACCTTTCGTTTGAACTATGATCTTTATTGGCTTGTAATGTCTCATTTTGAGTACCAATTTCTCGTATGACTTTCAAGTCAGAAGCTTGTGTAGTTAGTTATATTTCATATTCTTTCTCAATTTGCTTACATGTGGTGCTACAACAAACATGTAGATCATTTATAGTCAACTTACATATTCTTCTAAGATTTTCTTATATTCTTTGATATTTTGAAACCGTGGAAACTGATTTCTTAAATAAAAATGTTCAGCTTTTTATATCTAAAGTGGCAAAGAAGATCAAGGAAACTTAATGGACCAATAACAAGTCCTAGCATGGCTTCCTTTATATGTTCCAGATGGACCAATAATAAGATTAAGATCATAGATGATCAAGAAAGCCATGCAAGGACTTATTCAAGCTATGTGGGCCAAGAGTTCAACTACAATATGCAAGACACAAAGTTTAAAAATGGGCATAAAGGAATTACTAAACTTTATTGCATGTACATTTGAGCTAAGGAAGATGGGGCTGATTTGAAAAGCCTGCCCATATTATGAATACACGCATCTAGAACTTTATTGCATGTACATTTTTATCTAATTGAATAAAAAAAAGATGTTATTCGTATTTTTAGTGGATGCATTAATTGAAAAAAAGGCCAAATCTAAGGTTTTGCCACATAGGTTGTGTATACATTACCCGTTCATAATGAGCTATTGGTTGATGTGTCTATGGACTTTGTAATAGGGCTGCCTACTAAAGGGATAAAGATTATATACGTGGTAGTGTATAGGATGAATATCATGGAGAGCAAGTTAACAATAATCCTTTACATGTTTCGGAGGGGCCGATAACAATGTCAAGAGTAAGGAAGATTAAGGAAGCCATGCAAGGACTCGTGCCCAGAGTGTATAGGTAAAACAATGCAGATATCAAGCTTCAAGATGGGAATGAAGGAAAAAGAACAAATCTTAGTGGAATTGATTCAAGCTAAGGAAGAGGGAGCTAATTTGGAATGTCATGCAAGGCTTTAATTTCCTTGCCCAGCAACAACCAACGGAATTTTTTTCTAGTTTCTTGCCTTGTGATTGATCTATTCCATTAAAAAATTCAAGAAAAAGCTAGAAAATTCAAGAAAAAAAAAATGTCCAACTTCAAGATTCTATTTTCTTGTAATTCTTGCGGTGTTATTTTCCAATAAACGCCACCTTTCTTACTATTTGATTATCATCCTCAGAAATTGATCTTATTTTCAAAGGCATAAAACAATTTCAAGAAACCTCTTTTTGGAGTTATTGGGGTTGTTTCCATTCTTCCTATGATCTTTCCTTCTTGAGTCCTTTCTCGAATCGTGTTATCCTTCTCATTTCTTGAGTTCTTATGGGTTTGAACATTACAAAAGCTGAATTCTTAATTAAGTTTAGTTTGTTCCTTAAAAAACTTGACAAAGAAAGTATAGAGAGGAAAACACATGAATGGTATATTTATTATCGGGAAAAGCCAGTATCTTCAACACTTGAGTGAAATCACACGAGGTCACTTTTCCTAGTTACTAAGATGCCTGGCAAAGGAGAATCTACATCTAGAAAGGAGAACAACCAATTCTTTAAGTTGAAATCATACAACAACAATTTGAGAGAATGAATGTAGGGATACAATTGATAGACATATGGTGATTACAAACTTACAAAGGGATATCCAAAAAGAGTCCCTAATGTTAGGAGACAAGATAGGAGTGATCCTATCCCTATGACTGATTTAAATGATAAGAATGAAGCAGAAAGTGAGAATGAAGATGACCAAATCTCGGTGGCTGAAGTGGGTAGGATGAGGAATAGATGTTATTGGCATGAAAAGGTGCCTACCCGTAAAGGTCGAGATGGGGTAGATAAACCTTGGGAACATTAAGATGAAATGCCATCCTTCCAAGGAAACAACGATCCTAAAGTTTATTTGGAGTGGGAGAAGAAGTCGGAATTGATATTTTATTGTCATAACTATTTTAAGGCAAAAAAGGTAAAGCTAGTTGTGTTGTAGTTTAGTGATTGCATATAATATGATGGGATCAATTGGTGATGAATAGGATAATCATAAGAGACAGAGAATCCTAGGGTAAATTTAAACCTTCCATGAGGAGCATATTTTTGTATCTAGTCATTACTACAGAGACCTTTATCAAAAATTACAGAACACCAAAAGGTTCAAGAATTGTAGAGAATTACCAAAAGGATATGGAAGTTGCCACAATTAGGGCTTATGTTGATGAGGATATGGAGGTCACAATAGCCAGTTTGTTGAAAGAATTAAATAGGGATATAGTTAACGTAGATGAGTTACAACACTACATAGAGTTGGAGGACATTGTGTATATGGTTATGAAGGTGAAGAGACAATTTAAAAGATAAGGAGTAGCAAAGTATTCTTCGGTTCTAATCCTCCTTGAAAACCGAAGTGGAGTAATAATTATATTAGTGATGGTGCAATTTCAAAGAGTAAGATCGAATCAACTAGAAAAAAATAAGAGATAGTTAGCAGAAATAAACCCAAGTCTTATTTCAAACCTTCTAGGAATATGGATATTAAAAGCTTTAAATGTTTAAGGTTCAGGGCACATTTTATTTCAATGCCCAAACAAAAAGGCAATGATTATGCTTGACAATGGCGAAGTACCAATTGAGGATGAGAGTGATAGTGATGAGATGCCTGAGTTGGAGGTTGCTAGTGACTATGATGGGGTGTACCCAATAGAAGGTGAAGCACTTGTTACGAGGCGTGCTCTTAGTACACAAATTAAGGCGGATAATTTGGAGCAGCAGTGCGAGAATATTTTTCATACTAGATGCTATGATTGTAGATGGAGGGTTGTACCAATGTAACTAGTGCCACCCAATGTTGTAAAAGCTCATTAGGACTAGCTTGTTAACCTTGACCTCTCCACAATCATTCAACCACTACAACTTATAGTGTCTAGGATGTTAAAGCATAGACAACTTGTAGTTGAATGAATGATAAATCAACTATATTAATCGCATTTGCAGTAGATGCATTACTTGTAGAAGGCCAAATCTAAAATTTTACCACAGAGTTTACATACACCCTTACCTGTTCCTAGTGAGCCATAAATTGATGGATCTATGAACTTTGTTTTGGGGCTGTCTAGGACTATAAAGGGTAGAGATTCTATATTAGTGGTGGTGGATAAGTTTAGTAAGAAGCCACATTTCATTCCATGCCATAAAACAAATGATGCTAGGAACATAACTGATTTTTTTAGAGAGAGAGTATGACTCCATGGTATACATATGAGTATTTTGTAGGGATGTTAAGTTCCTTGGCTAGTTTTGGAAAATTTTATGGGGTAAGGTACCATGCTCTTGTTTTCTACGTCATGTAAACTATTTCTACGTGGGTTCACATCAATTGGTATTAACGGTTTGGCTTTAAAATCAAGATTATATCTTTATCTTTCCGCATATTTTTTTCGTCTTCTTCATCGAGTCTCCATCATTTTCTTGACTCATCTTCTTCAGTCTTTTATATCAATACAAATACCAAGAACATTGAAGAATTGTTTTGTTCTTTAAATTAGTATCACAATACATTTTTGTTTCAATCTTTCTTGCCTTTGTTGATTTTCCACGTATTTAGATTAAAAAAAATTCTAAAAAAATTCCAGTAAAAAAGGAAAAAAAATGCCAAGCTAAAAAGAGTCTTATTCAATTTCAAGAAACACTTTCTTTAAAGTTCTTGAAGCAATTTCTTTCAAGAATTAATTCAATACCTAAATCATCTATTGGTATCAATTTTGCTGTGGAAAAGGTATAAAAATAATTTCAATAAATACTTTCTTGAAATTATTGGTTATGTTTTCATTCAATTATTTTGTTCATTCCTTTATTGAGTCCTTCTCGAGTCATAGTCCTTCTTAAATTCCTTGTTCTTGTGGATTTGAACCTCACAAAGGGAAAACATTGAGACGAAAAAGACAAGAGTGGTGAGATTATTAGAGGGAAACATTAAATTTGAGTGAAACATGAGTGCAAACACGTGAGGTGTACAAGAGTTATTTGATATGATGAATATGGTTTTTAGAACAATTAGAGATAGAATGGATTGGCAGGATACAGTGATAGCTAACCTACAAACAGGCAGCCTAGAGGAGTTCCTAATATTAGGAGGCAAGGTAGGCATGATACTGCTGAATCTGGTGATGGGAATCAATAATATTGCTAATGAGGATGATCAAATATCGAAGGCCGAAGTGGGTAGGATGAAAGGGGGCCTAGAGGAGATCTTAGAGACTTTGGTGGAGATGGGTAGCATTAAGATGAAAATTCCTTTCATTCCAAGGTAGAAATGATTCAGAGTTATATTTAGATTAGGAAAGAAGTTGGAGTTGATCTGTGAATTCCATAATCACATGGTGGGATCAATTAGCAACAAGTAGGAGGAGGAATCATGAGGCCTATTGAAACATGGGTGAATTAAAGGTTATGATGAGGAAGAGATTTAATGAGAACCATGGGTTGAACGCAAGGATCCGTGTCTGTGCTACTTGTACCTAAAAAGGATGGGACTTGGAAAACATGTATTGAATGCAGGGTAATCAACAACATAACGGTAAAGTATCGTCATCACATACCTAGGTTAAATGATATGCTTGATGAACTACACGGATCATGTATATTTAGTAATATAGATCTTAAAAGTGGATATCTCCAAATTAGGATAAAAGAACGAGATGAATGGAAAACTGCTTTTAAAGACTAAATATGAATTGTATGAGTGGTTAGTTATGTCATTTGGACTTACTAATGTAACTACCACTTTCATGAGATTAATTAACCATGTTTTACGTACATTCGTAGGTAAATTCGTATTAGTTTACTTTGATGACATTCTAGTGGATAGTAAGAACTTGGAGGAGCATATAAAGCATTTAAGGTGTGTGCTTGTTGTTTTGAAGCGGGAATGACTTTATGCTGACCTATAAAGTGTACATTTCTTAAAAAAAATCTATTTTCTTGGTTATGTTGTTAGTGCAAAGTTATTGAAGTGGATGAGGAGAAAATCAAAGTCATCAAGGAATGGCCAACACTTAAAAGTGTAACTGAGGTAAAAAGCTTTCATCATTTAGCTAGCTTTTATTGGTGTTTTGTTAAAGATTTTTGCACACTTGCCACACCATTCACTGAGATTGTCAAAAAGAGTTTAGAATTTCATTGGAGCTTTGGACAAGAACATGCATTTAATACTATCAAGGATAGGTTTTTGCACTTGGTTTAGCACTACCTGACATTAAGAAAACTTTTGAGATCAAATGTGACGTGACAGATATAAGAATTGAAGTTGTTTTAATGCATAAGAGGAGACCAATAGCTTATCTCAATGAAAAGCTTAATGGGACAGCTTTGAATTATCCAACATATGACAAAGAGTTTTGTGAACTTTTTTGAGTTTTGGAGANTGCATTTAATACTATCAAGGATAGGTTTTTGCACTTGGTTTAGCACTACCTGACATTAAGAAAACTTTTGAGATCAAATGTGACGTGACAGATATAAGAATTGAAGTTGTTTTAATGCATAAGAGGAGACCAATAGCTTATCTCAATGAAAAGCTTAATGGGACAGCTTTGAATTATCCAACATATGACAAAGAGTTTTGTGAACTTTTTTGAGTTTTGGAGACATGACAACCTATGGCCTAAGCAGTTTGTAATCCACACCGATCATGAGTCATTACAACATCTAAATGCACAATCTAAATTAAATGAGAGACATGCAAGGTGGATAGAGTTTACTGAGACCTTTCCCTATATCATTCAGTATAAGAAAAGGTAGAGAGAACATAGTAGGTGATGTATTATAAATGAGGTATATACTTCTTAATTCTTTAAGTACAAAGCTTCTTGGGTTTGAATATGTTAAGGACATGTATGCTAAGAATCCGGATTTTTCTAAGGTTTTACCACAAGGTTTTGTATACACCTTTATATGTTCCTAGTGAGCCTTGGGTTGATATATTTATGAACTTTGTGTTGGGATTGCCTAGAACTAAAAGGGGTTGAGATTCCATCTATGTCGTAGTGGATAGGTTTAGTAAGATGACACACTTTATTCCTTGTCATAAAACAGATGATGCCACAATAAAAGTTGACTTATTCTTTAAGAAAATATGGAACTCAATGGGATACCTAGGAGTATTATGTTTGATAGAGATGTTAAGTTCCTTAGTCATATCTGGAGGGTTTTGTGGGGCATAAGTTCGGAACCAAGCTATTATTTTCTACTACTTGTCACCCACAAGCAGATAGACAATTAGTTAATAAGACAATGATACAAATTTTGTCAATAAGAATTTAAAGAGTTGGGAGGATTGTTTACTATACATAGAATTGGCATATAATGGGGTTATGCATTCGACTACTTCTCATACACTTTTTGAAATTGTATATGGTTATAATCCATTAACTCCTTTGGATTTAATTCCTTTAGCTGTTGATGAAAGAGCTAGTCTAGATGGAAACAAGAAGTCTGAATTGCCAAGACCAATCCATGAGAAGGTGCGCTGTCAAAGTGAGAAGAATGAGCATTATGCTTGTCAAGCTAATAAAGGATGGAAGCATGTTAGATTCAAACCAGGTGATTGGATTTGGGTTCATATGTATGAGAAAAGAGCATTTTCTTGCCCAAAGGAGGTCAAAATTGCAACCGAGAGGAAATGGACAGTTCCAAGTGCTTGAAAAGATCAATTAAATTGGCCTATAAATTGGATCTTCCAGGTGAGTATGACACTTATGCTATTTTCAATATTTCTGGTCTTTCTCTTTTGATACAGGTGGATATTCGAGAACGAATCCTTTTTGAAGAGGGAGGGAATGATGAGAATCATGGGACGAAGGCTAGTAAAGATCCGCTAATTGTGGAAGAAGGACCAATGACGAGATCGTGAGAAAAGAAGAACAAGGAAACCAATGGATTAATTCTTCAAGTCTTTGATTGTAACGAGCAAAACATCAAGTTTCATGTTGGGCATTGAAGAGAAAAAGAGATTAGTACACTTAATTCAAGCTAAGTTAGAAGAAGCAAAGCCTGTAGTATAGTCGAAAAGCGGCGCATGCTCACAGCCAAAATAGGTTACCCGCTCACGGGTACAAAATTTCAACCCATAGTCAAATCAATTGAAAGGAATGTGAGCGAAAGAATACACCACGCACATAGTACATAAACCCGAAGGCAAACAATTTTTCCTTTTACGTTTAGGACTCTATTTGTTTGATATTTTATTGATGTTTTATGTTTAAATTAGGGTTTTATGAGTTCCCTATATATAAGGCTCATTCATTTCATTGTAAAACAAAACATTATTGAGAGATTAAATCAAAATAAGGTTGCTTTCTTCTTGTTCTTCATTGAACTCAATTTTGAACTTATCAAGGATTTTATCTTTGTGGCATTCACTAACTTCATAGCAAGGTTCATAATTTTTTTGTGATTAAGGGGTCAAGTTCCTTTATAACTTTGGTTCTGTGATTCAATAAATTATTGGATCAAGCTTCAAAACCAGGGTTTTAGCTTTCTTAGGGTTGTGATCAATCTTTTGTGGAATTCGAAACTACTATTACTACGTGGGTTCACATCAATTTCCTAATGTTAGGAGACAAGATAAGCGTGATCTTAGGGCTGAATTTGATGATGAGAATGAAGTAGAAGTGAGAATGATGATGACCCAATCTTAATGGCTAAAGTGGCTAGGATGAGGAATAGAGGAGAGTGGCATAAAAGGTGGAAATGAACCTACAGTTTATTTGGAGTGGGGGAAGAAGTTAGAATTGATCTTTGATTTCCATAACTATTTTGAGAAGAAGAAAGTAAAGCTAGCAGTGAGAGAATTTGCCGATCAGGAAACAATATGGTGGGATCATTTCTTGACAAAGTAGGAGAAGGAATCATGAGAAACCTAACATAGGGTGAATTGAAAGCTCTATTTAGGAGGAGATTTATGCCTAGTCATCACTATAGAGACATTTATCAAAAATTACGAAGACTTAGTCAAGGATCAAGGAGGCCACAATGGCCAGATTTACTCTAAGGAGATGGATTAAGCTTTGATTAGGGCTAATGTCGAGGGGAATATGGAGGCCACAATGGCCGGATTTTTTATTGGATTAAATAGGGATATTGATGAGAATCGTAATAGAGGGTAAGCTAGCAATGATCCGTTGCATGTTTCAAATAGATGAATTACAAGATCAAGAACAAAAAATTTGAAAGAAGCAATGCAAGGACATGATTCGGGTGGAAAAGTAAAACACAAAGATTCAAAATGGGCATGAAGGAAGAACCAACCTTAGTGCATTTGATTCAAGATAAGGAGAAGGGAGTTGATTCGGAAAGCCATGGCAAGTCTTTAATTTACTTGCCTTCGCGAGCATAAAAAATTCAGAACCCGAGAGCAAATTCATTGTGTCATACACTTACAGCAAATATAACTATGAGATCGCATGGTTATCCAACTGGGTCCGAAATTTTATTTTTTCAGTTTGATTTGGATTCTATTTATTTAAGTTTAGCTTGATATTTTTTTAGTAGAATAGGGTTTCTTTACTATTGCCTATATACGAGGCATTATTCATTGTACAAAACCACCAAGACATTATTTGAGAGATTAATATATAAAGTTAGTTTATTCGCTTTAATATCTTGTTCTTAATCAAATTATCCTGAACTTATCAAAGATGGAATCTTTGTGGCATTCAACATTTCCAACCTTGGTTTTTAATTCAAGAAATCACTGAGTCAAGATTATAACTCTGATTTTAGCTTTTTTGGGGTCCTAGCAAATCTTGTGTGGGTTCTAGGGGACATCATGCAACGGGGTTCCTATCAGTTGATATCGAAACTTTGGCTCTAAAATCAGGTTTTTCTTCATTATCTTTTTTTATTTTCCAGTATCAATTCTTCTTGTATCTTCTTCATTGAGTCTTGATCCCACCATTCTTTAAGTTACTCACATCAAAACAATCACAACATGAACATTCAAGAATTCTTTAGTGCATTAACCCTAGTGCACCAACACAATTTTTTTTTCGGTTTCTTGCCTTGTGTTTGATTTTTCAGTTAAGTTTGTGTAAAAAAAAAGTGAAATTCAAAAGAAATTCAAAGAAAATTCAAGAAAAAACGCTAAGAAAATTCAAGAAAAAGGAAAAGAAATTTCTAGAAAAGCATATTTAATTTCAATTTCTTGGAATTCTTGTGGTGTTATTTTCCAGAAAAAACGATCTTTATTTTGATACATATATCATCCTTGACAATCAATCGTGTTGTGAGAAGTCATAAAAAAAATTCAAGATATCTTTCTTGAAATTCTTGGCCTGATTTTATTCTTCTTTTGATATTTCCATCTTGTGTTCTTTCTCGAGTCTTGTTAACCTTCTTGTTTCTTTAGTTCTAGCTGATTTGAACATTACAAAGGTTGAATTCTTGATTGAGTTGAGTACAATCCTTAGAGAACTCGACGAAGAAAGCATAGAGAGAAAAAAAGGCTATAGTTGTGAGCTTATTATCTGGAAAAGTCAATATTGAGTGAAACAGTTAGTGCAAACACGTGAGGATTATTTTTTCTAGTTATTCAGATGCCTGAAAAAGAAGAATCTACATGGGAGAACAACAAATTCTCCATGTTGAAAGCTATGTAACAATAATTTGAGAGGATGAATGTAGTGTTTTGAGAAATGAACTGAGAATGAAATGGAGAGAGTATAAGAAGGAAGATGACCAAATCTCGATGGCTGAAGAAGGTAATAGAAGAGATAGGCGTGATAGGTGGCATAGAGGAGATCCTAGTTAGATACTTTGGTGGTCGAGATGGCTATAGAATAGATCATAATTTGGGTATTATTAAGATGAAAATTCCTTCATCGAGGGTAAAAATGACCTTGAGATTTATTTGGAGTGGGAGAAGAAGTTAGAATTGATCTTTGATTGCCATAATTATTATGAAAAGAAAAAGGTAAAAACTAGCAGTGATAGAATTTAATAATTATCTGATTATATAGCAGGATCAATTGGTGACAAATACGAGAAGAAATCATGAGAGAGCTATAAAAACGTGGGGGTGAATTGAAAGCTCTCACGAGGAGGAGATTTGAGGTAGTTATTACTATAAAGACCTTTATCAAAAACTAAAACGCCTTAGTCAAAGTTCAAGGAGGGTTACCATAAAAAGATGGAGGTAACTATGTTTAGGGCTAATGTTGAGGAGGATGGGAAGGCCACTGGCTAGATTTTTTAATGGATTGAATAGGGATATAGTCAATGTAGTTGAGTTATAACTAATAACATTATGTGAAGTTGGAGGATATGATGCATATAGCTGTGAAGGTGGAAAGACATTAAAAATAAAAGAAGCAGCAAGGTATTCTTCGGGTTTTTATCCTCCTTGGAAATCGAAGTGGGAACGTAATAATATGAGTGATAGGACTGTTTCAAAGGATAAGATCGAACCACCTAGGGAAAAAGAAGATGTAGCCAGAAAAATAAACACAAGTCAGATTCCCAACCTTCTTGGAATAGGGATATCAGGAGTTTTAAGTACTTGGGTTCGGGGAACAATGCATCTTAATGCCCAAACAAAAGGGCAATGATCTTGTAACAATGGAGAAGTGGTGACTAAGAGTGAGAATGATAGTGATGAGAGACCTAAGTTAGAGGATGCTAGTGATGGTGATGGAGTATGTTTAAATCATTGAATCGAATTGTAGCCTTGCTTTCTTTTTGGTGCAATTATTTTTGCACGATTTGTTGGTCAAACTATTGGATATGTGGGATAACTTTGGGAAACAGAAATTTATAGTTTACATTCTATCATTTATGGATATGCAAATATATATAAATACACACACACACACATACACACACACACACTCAACGATGAGCATCTCGGAGGGAAAGATAGCAAGAATCCTTTACATGTTCCAGATGGATAATAACAAGATCAAGTACAACAAAAGTAAAACAACAAACTTCAAGATGTGCGTGAAGAAAGAAGAACCAACCTTAGTGCAATTGATTCAAGCTAAGGAAAAATGAGTTGATTCGAAAAGCCATGCCCACGCGAGGCTTAAATTCCCTTGCCTATGCAACCAACCAAAAATTCAAAACTAGAGAGCAAATTCATTGAACCATGCGCACGCAACAAATATATCCATGTGGATGCATGGTTATCCGACTGGGTCTGGAATCTTGTTTTTCATTTTGTTTTGAACTCTATTTTATCATGTTTATCTAGTATTTTATGAGATAATTAGGTTTGTTTGAGTCCGTCGATACAAGGCCTTATTCATTGTACAAAGAACTTTATTTTGAGAGAATAATTATAAAGTGAGTATTTGCTTTCAATCTTGTTTTTAATTGAACTATAGTGAAATTATCAAAGATTCCAAGTCTTTCTGGCATTCAACCCTTCTAGCCTTGTTCTTGATTCAAGAAATCATTGAGTCAAGATTCTTCATCTGACTTTAGCTTTCTTAAGGTTCGTTTCAAATCTTCGTGGGTTCCAGTGTATATCAGCAATGGGGATCAGATCAAAAATCGACCCAAGAAAATTCAAGAATTGATTTGTGTACTGCCAAATTATTTGAGTAATTTTGAGGAGACAAAGGAAATTTTAAGACAAGTGGAGGAGTTGATGAACAAAGGGTACGTTTGGAAGAACATTAGTTCGTGTCGTACCAGTGTTAGTTGTACCTAAAAAGGATGGGACTTGAAGAATGCACATTGATTGCAGAGTAGTCAATAATATATCTATAAAGTATTGTCATCCTATATGAGATTAGATGATATGCTTGGTTAATTGCATGGGTTATATATTTTTAGTAAAATAGATCTTTAAAAAAGATATTAAAAAATTCTAATAAAAGAAAGAGGTGAATGGAAAACTGCTTTTAAGACTAAACATGGAGTATAAGAGTGGTTAGTTATGTCATTTGGTTTGATGCACCTAGTACATTCATGAGATTAATGAACCATATTTTGCATCCATAGGAAAATTTCTAGTAGTTTAGTTGGATGATATTACGGTATACAGAAAGAGTTAGATAAGCATATTGAGCATTTGAGATGTGTACTTGTTTTAAGACAAGAACAACTCTATGCTAATTTTAAGAAGTGTACCTTTTGCATGGAAAAAAAGTAGTTTTTCTTGGTATAAAAGGTATTGAAGTGGATGAAGAAGAGAAGGTAAAAGTCATCAAGG